>VIAB01005191.1:55350-69074 GCA_009801035.1 Oophaga pumilio | reverse complement strand
TCTTTAAATGAGAAGCTGTGTCCAAACTTTTGGCCTGTACTGTACATAAATAAGAAAAAAAAAGTCTGAAAATGGCACTGGATGCTCCTGCTAAGTAGTAGCTTACGGTGATCGGATGGCTGCTAGTGCGCATGTTGCGGCGGCGCCATCTTGCTAGAGAAAAAAGAAATTGCCTCCTCCAAGATGGTGCTGCCAGCACCTGCGCAGTAGCAGCTATTGGATCGCTGACAATATAGCAACAAATATCAGGTATGTACTTCCAAATGCATAAACAGCCCTCGGTATAATTATGGAGTGTACCTTTGCCAAACTAGACTAGTTCAACTGATATTTAGCAATTTGAATTTTAAGCACTAAGCTCCAAATTTTGAACAGTATTTTACCCTTTTCCTAGACAAAATGCCATAACCACTACTGCAATACTGGATGGTAAAATATGTACTTGTTTTCATAGAAATAACAGTTCAACTTCAGTAGATACACATACCAAAAGCCAGCAACTGCAACAGGTCTCTGTATTCCTGCAGTTAATATGAGTGAATATTGGACTGTTAAAGAAGGGTGGAAAATAAATAAATGTAAAAAAAACCTTCTTGCTCACCCCCCCAGTTGGGGTGGTCTTTTTTGTCCTTTCTCATTCTCAGGTTCTCTACCAGAGGCCTGGAAGTTTGAGGGATCTGCTCAGGATCTTAGTGGTTCCCAGCATTGCACTTTTCTGCACAGAGAGCTCAGATGTTGCTCCTGGGATCTGTTGTAGCCATTCTTCCAACTTAGGGGTCACTGCTCCAAGTTCTATCACCACTGAAATCACTGTTACCGTCACCTTCCACATCTTCTCCAGTTCTCCTTTGACGCCCTGGTATTGATCCAGCTTCTCATATTCCTTCTTTCTGATGTTGCTGTCATTTGGCACTGCCACATCTATTGCTGTCTTCTGATCCTTATTTACTATCACAACGTCAGGTTGGTTAATCAACACCTGCTTATCTGTCAGGATCTTGAAGTCACACAGGATTTTCGCCCTTTCATTCTCCACCACTTTTTCTGGGGTCTTCTGTAGGGGGATGAAGAGACAGCGGGTACCTGCATGCCGGGTCCAGAACTTGAGAGGCTGCATCCACTGTTCCCGGGGGGATGAGTGAAGGAGGCAGATGTTAGGGTTCGAGTTCCCACTGCTGCACAAGGGGAGTCTCGAACCAGCCCCGCTGCGGTCCCCCATCCATCTCCAGCCGCAGTGGAGCCTGCTCAGCAAAGACGTCGGTCCCAGCGTCTCGCCCGGTCTAATACTGTGCAGAGACTTGCTGCTGCCTCTTCAGGTTCTGCTATTGTAGCCACTACTGGTCAGCGGCGAGCAAACGTCTTTAGGTCTAAGTCCTTTGTTGCTTCATCTGAGCATGCCCAGGGCAAGATCTCCCATTGGAGATCAGGGGTCACATGCTCAGATACAGCTGCCACTCCTATTGGTCCTTCAGGAAGGTCCTCCGGCTGTTGATGTTCTGAAGCAGCTTCCCATTGGTCCTTCCTGGAAGGTCTTTTTCTCGTGGCTGCTATAAAAGGCTGTCCTTACCGCACGGCCATGTGCTTGGATCAATTGCATTATGTGCTTTGCGCCAGTGTGATCATGCACGCATGTGGTAAGGGCTCGGCTGAAATAAGTCCCTAGAATACCGGCACCTCCGGTGAGGAAATTTGAGTGCACGTGGTTAGGGCTTGGCTGAAATAAGCCCCTAGAATATAGGCTTCTCCGGTGAGCAGATTGCTTGATTGCGTTGCTGTCTGCATGATCACGGACTGCTATCCGCACAGCAGTTATCTGTGTATCCCTGTGGTGTTAACAGGACACAGTACCTATCTCTGCGTCTTTACCTCAGCGACTCTGTGGTGTAACAGAGTTCGCTTATATCACTATATAGCGCTGTGGCATTCCCGCTAGCGGCTCTGTGGATTAACAGAGTTCGCACTATCTGCCACAGTGCGCTACGGCGTTTATTTTAGCGACTCTGCGGGATAACTGAGTTCGCTACTTACGCCATCTTACTAGCGCAGGCAGGCTCTGCCTGCACGGTGGACCTCGTGCTGCGAACACACCTCTCTACATTATTTATTAGGTGCGTTCCGCAGACCATAACAGCGGACCTCCCCCTGTTGCCTGGGAGAAGCTCTAGAGAGGAGGTGCTTCCTGCTGTCGGAGAGGGTGGATGAGAAGTAAGAAAATGCACATAAAGGAAGGTAGTTGGGCGCCAGGGCAGAGCAGCGCGCATTTAGGCGAGCGGTGTGCTTTACTCCCCTCCCCACCAGAGAGTACAGGGCCGTTGACAGGCCGTGCTCCAGCCGACCAGGAACATAGGGGCTGATGCGTTGAGAGACTTTGAGTGCCCAGCAGCAATATGGAAAGCAGGACTGCCGCAAGCAGAGCAGAGCCATACCACACAGAGCTGTGCAGTGCAGAGCCGTGCAGAGCAGAGCCGAGCCAGCAGAGCAGAGCCAATCCGGGTGCTATAGCAAAAAAAGAAAGGAGTGCTCAGTCCGGTGAGCACCTGCTCCAAACAGATCAGAGCCCACTGTCGCCCACCGCCAACAGCAGGAACAAGAGATAAGTAGTCGTACAGGGTGTGACCGGTGACCACCATAGAGCCAAGTGTCAGGTGCTTCAGGATCGTGAGTACCGCGCATGTGCCGCCTCAAAGAGATCGGGAGCGTGACCATTATTTTACATCCCGACTGTGCTAGTGAATGTCGGCCCAGACACTTTTGACCTGACTTGTGCCAGCGTATGTTGGCGGAGCCACGCTGGATTCATACAGGACAATGGTCCTCATCGTTATTTAGTCACTACAGTATATGGACTAGGGGCAGTAGAAAGTACCGGAGACCGACCACTGTCACCAGAAGATGGGGTATCGTTGTGTGCTGAACCCCTTTAATAAAGACACTGCGCCAGTCGTTGCAGGCACCATTGAGTTCCCAGCAGTTTGCAGAACTTCTGACACCAGCGAGACATGGGAACCCGTGACTTTCAACCACTGTAAACTGTATCATTGTATTGCAACTTGTCATAACCTTCTACAACTTACAGTACATTGTATATCTCCTTGCTAACCCTCTGTCTTCCTGCGTGGAGTTATCCTCTGAAAATAAACCTGTTAACCCTTGCTCTGCCTATGTGTTGGACGGTTTCTGAGGTTTCTTTGCATAGTCTGCACCTTGGGTCTTGTCTTGTGTGGTAGATTACGGCTTTTATGGATCTGGTACTTAGTGCTTGCTCTTGTGCTGCTATTATTAGTAGCTATGTGCTGTCTTGGAGTCCAGCTTTCTCCAGCCATTGGTAGGATTTCTCCCTGTCAGCCACCTCCATAATTTGTTGATGCTACAGCTCATGCAGCGGCTTGTCTTGCCTTGGTGCTTCATGTACTTGTTCTTCCTTCCAGATCTGTTGTAGCTGCCTTAGGCTTTCTCTCAGCATCTCATCTCTTTGGTGCCATTTTTCTGAAGTATACTTCTTGTTTGATTTGTGATGGTGGCTTGGATGCTTATCAAGCCTCGACCACTCTCCTTTCTGTTGGTATACAATCTTTGGGTACTAGACTTAGGATGGAGACCCCCATGCATTGTGAGGAGCTTTCGTGTCTTCACATCTGCAGCTTCCATCTCTTCATTTGGCAGAACACTAAGCCAGCAGGGTATCTGATAACTGGCAGGGCATATGTATTGATGACATGGATGTTATTCTTCCCATTGAGCTGGCTCTTAAGGACCTGTCTTATCCTTTGATGGTATTTGGATATTGCGGCTTTCCTTGCCTCCTCATCACAGTTACCGTATCCCTGTGGGAGGCCGAGGTAATTGTAGCATGTCTGTACATCTGCTATGTGTCCTGCTGGTAATTCCACTCCATCAATCTTGACTACATTGCCTCTGTTTATTACCAACTGGCTGCACTTCTCCAGTCCGAAGGACATCCCAATGTCTTTGCTGTAGAACCTTTTCAGGTAGATCATTGAATTCATGTCTCGTTAGTTTTTTGCATATAGCTTGATGTCATCCATGTAGAGGAGGTTGCTGATGGTGCATCCACTCATGAACTTATATCCATAGCCAGACTCTGTAACTATCTGACTGAGGGGGTTGAAGCCTATGCAGAACAGAAATGGGGACAGTGCATCTCCTTAGTATATGCCGCATTTGATGGTCACTTGTGCTAGTTGTCTTGAGTTGACTTCCAATGTTGTTCTCCATAGCCCCATTGAGTTCTTGAGGAAGGTTCTTAATTTACTGTTGACATTGTAGAGAGCCAAGCATTCAGAGATCCATGTGTGTGAGTCATAGGCTTTCATGTAGTCAATCCAGGCTGTGCTGAGATTGGTCTGTCTGGATCTTGAGTCTTGTGTTGTGAATGGGTTTGAGATGAGTTCTGAGCAGAGGCTCCCTCTGGTGGTTACTAGCGGTGCTGGTCTGTGCAGTGAAGATTGTGAGGACTGGGAATCAGGTGTCATTGATTGGTCTTATTTAAGGGAGTCACCT
The DNA here is from genome assembly GCA_009801035.1 of Oophaga pumilio. Classification (NCBI taxonomy): domain Eukaryota; kingdom Metazoa; phylum Chordata; class Amphibia; order Anura; family Dendrobatidae; genus Oophaga; species Oophaga pumilio. The sequence goes on along the minus strand of VIAB01005191.1, from coordinate 64,553 downwards.
TCCCATCAGGGTTGCCGGTGATCAATTGTTCTGGTCTGAATCCTTGTTTCCAGTTTCTCTTGTAGCCTGCTGTGTCGTGTCTGCATCTCCTGCTAACAGATAAGACATTTCCTTCTTTTTGTTTCTTTGCTGGAATTTTGCATTTTGTCCTGCACTTCTGTGGGGGCCTTCTGGGTCCCCTTGGGGGGCTTTTGCCCTCTCTGTTCAGTTCAGCCACTGATGTTTGTACATTTGCTTTTTCCAGTTTTTTCAGTGGCTGCTGTTTTGATTTTGTTACACCAGAGAGCTAATTTAGGTGGTAGAGGTCGTGTGATCTCAGGTCTTTTTTGAAATTAGTAGAGTTGGTGTTTTCAGGGTTTTTTGGGATTGCAGTAAGTACCCTTCCTATCCTTTTCTATTTAGTTAGTTTGGGCCCCAACGTTTGCTCATACTATTTTCTGTCTGTGTTTGTATTTCGTCTTGTCTAACCGCCATTATATGTTTGGGGGCTTGCTATTATCTTTGGGGTTCTGCTCCGGGGCAGATAGCTTTCCTATTTCTATCTTTAGGTGTAGATAGTTTCTCAGGCTGTGACGAGGCGTCTAGGACCAACGTAGGAACGCTCCACGGCTGCCTCTAGTTGTGGTGGCTAGTCAGGGTACTGCAATCTCATAGATTCCAACTGCTCTGGTGTATTACCTTTTTGCTTGCACTCCTCAGCTACCGAATCATAACAGTCTTGAGCGACTGCTATATCTTACTAGGAGCTGTGCTTAGAGCCTCTGGTGTCGGTCCCAATGCCTTTCTGGGCTGGATTTATGTACTTGTCATATGGTTCGCTAGATTGGTGGTTATGATGCCTGACAGGAATTTCCATGTTGTTGTAAGGCAGGTTATTGGGCAGTAGTTGGATGGAACTGTTCTTTGTGAGGATCCTTCATGATCAGCACTGTTCTACATTGTGTTAGCCAATCTGGGTGGTGGCCTGCTTCTAGCAGTAGGTTCATCTGCTTTGCCATGCATTCATGTACTTCTGTTAATATCTTTAACCACTAAGTGTGGATCATGTCTAGGCCAGGTGCTGTCCAGCTCTTCCTGTTCTTGACCCACTGCTGGATGTCTGCTTCTGTAATGGTTACATATCAAAAAACTGACCGGCACATCCAAAAATAGACCTAATGTGAACAGGTGCTAAACCTTGAGCCACCAACTCATGCGAGAAGAGCCTTAACGTGGCTTCCAGGTACACATAAATTGGCCATTTTATGCGCTAAGACTTCTCAATTTTTCATATTTCTAAGGCAGTGATTCAATTAATTTTTCATATTTTGTGTCTGTAAGCTATAGCGCTACAGTGTGCTACCTTTTTTTCTTGAATGTACATGAGTTGGTGACTCTAGGTTTAGCACCTGTTCAGATTAGGTCTATTTTTGGATGTGCCGGTCAGTTTTTTGATATGTATTCATTTACCTTCTGCCTGAGCACTCCACCTGTTGGTCACAGGCGTTTTAATTATACCAGGTCCATTACCCCTCCACAGAGATGTAGATTTTAGTCTAGAGAGAGGATTCATATGTTCCCATACAGATAGACTTTTCTAAGTGAGGATTGGCATTAGTTAGGACCTGGAATATGAGAAGAGCCTTAACGTGGCTTCCAGGTACATATAAATTGGCCATTTTATGAGCTAAGACTTCTCAATTTTTCATATTTCTAAGGCAGTGATGCAATTCATTTTTCATATTTTGTGTCTGTAAGCTATAGCACTACAGTGTGCTACCTTTATTTCTTGAATGCTTCTGTAATGGTGATAGGTTCTAGCTTTAGGTGGTTGCTGTGTTTTATTCTCAGATCTTGCAGCCACATTGCACCGGTGTTGTGTGCTTTTTCTTTTTTCCATATGTTCCTCCCGTATTGTTCAGTCTCTGCTAGTTAGTGGAGTTGCTTCCTTTGTGCTGTTACTCTGTAGTTGGGAGTACACCTTGGAGTTGTTCAGCTTGCTCTTATTCTTGATCTTTACACCCTTCAGTATTTTTGTTAGCTGTCTGACTTCCCTTTGTATCACCTTGATCTTTGTCTCCAGTCTTCTTTTCCAAGGTGTACTTCTGTTGCTTCATTTCCATTATTGCAGAGGCAGTAGTATAGATCAGTTTATTAGTTTGAGTCATGGTGGTGGTAGGTATTGATGCAAGTGCTCTATTGACATCTTCTAGCATACTGTCTGGTGGTGTTTCCTTGCTGAGCCTTGGCAGTCGATCTCTGGTATTGATGTTATTTAGTTTACCTAAGGTCTTCTGTTTCAGATCTGCTGCAGCACTCTCTAGTTGCAGGATTGGATCAGGATCTTCAGGGGGTTGCACATGTTGTTCTTCCAGGTCTTCATATGGGGTGGATCTGCAGTGCAGTTGATTCAACTCAAGTTGTGATAATAGTTTTCTCTTTATGATATTGAAACGTTGGGTGACTAGTTGTTTTTCAGTCAGTTGACATACAGGTCTTGCATCATCCAGAGTTTCCTCATACACTTCATATATTATCTCTCATTTGGTCTCCTGTTATAGTAGCATTTCATCAGATCCAGGTTCTCTTGCCTTGTCCATGTATGGTTTGTTCCAGTTTCCCATTGATCATCAGATTGTCCTGGTTCTTCGACATCTGACGAAGACCTTGTTAATCCGGGTGAAGTCCAATCCGACATGACTCTCTTTGTTCGTGACACTCTCACGTTTATTGCGGTAGGCACTATAGTGTTAGTAGTCTTGCCCAAGGACCACTACTGGCATATTATATCCAACAGGGCAGAGCCGGGATTTGAACTCCAGTCTCCCACATTGGTGGTTGTGTACTTTAACCACTATGTTATAACAGCCACCTAGGGTAGGTATTATAGTGTGTTAGGAACCTTGATATATAATTTATTTTTCCACAGGGCAGATATGGGATTTGATTCCCAGGCTCCCATGTCATTTTTTTTAATCCCTTTCTCAGACAGGTTTTTCTTGGTTTCAGTATTTTTGTTCAGCAGAAATATTAGGACTGAAGGGACTTAAAATGCCTTTCTTATTTGCAGTGTGTCAAGAAGACAAAGTGGTGATATTAAAGTGGTAGTCCTTTTTCAGGAAATCCTATTCCTCAGTCAAAATTTGTTATATAAAAAACAAAAAACATGCTGTACAAACCATCCCCTTGTCCACAGTTGAGTCTCTGCTGCTGCTCCTGGTGTCTGCCATTGTCTGTAGCACTGATATCATGTCAATATCAGGGCAGCCAATCAGCGAGCTCAGGGTTGCTTAAAGGGACTCTTTCAGCACAGAATGACTGTTCAAACTAAGTCCCGCTGCTCGGTGCTTCACAGAGGAGCCACTAATTTAAATACACTTTCCCACCTGCTTGTAATCCCTCAATCTCCACCCCACTTCTTTAATTGGTATATATGTCTTCACAGAGGAAGAGAAGGGTGGCCATAGAGGGAAACCAAGCAGGTGAGGTGGTCTGAGATGGTTTATTGAATGCTGCGTTGAGAAGGGGGTTGGACACGCTGACCCTGGAGGTCCCTTCCAACTCTAACATTATATGATTCCATGATTAACCCCGCTGTGTAGCACCCAATGCATTTACTTGGTTTAAACATTCATTATGTTGCTGCAGAGTCCCTTTAACAGGTAGTTTCATTTACATGGACAGAGTCGCTGAGCTCAATGAGATCATGAGCAGCGTCAGATACTCAACAGTGAACCTGGAGATGATCAGTAAAGCATAGTTTCTTTTTCACAACAAACTGTTTCCCAGGAACTGAAATTTTTGGAAAAAAGACAACCCTTTTAAGTTGAAGTATTTCTCAAATCAATTCACAGTCATAAAGGCTCTGCAGGTCCAGAACCCCCCTTCTACTTGTATCTATGTAGTAAAATACACAATCTGAGATTACCACTCTTATGTTCAATATTCTTTAGTGCTGCAGTTTTACAACATACCATGATTTATACCTTTGGCTCTCGATTCATAAAGTTTGGCATTGTTGAACTCAGATGCTCCTGATTAGAGATGGGTGAACCCAAGCAGTAAAGCTCAGGGTCTGTACCAAACACCTATAGTTCAGGATCAGACCCCAAACACGAACTTCACCAGGAAGTCAATTTTACTGTTCAGGTTCACATGACAGAGCGAGAAACACAGGCGGCTCTGATAGCCCATAAGATTGTGGTGGTTCTCATTCTGTCAGATGATAGCGTGAGCCCACAGGCAAAAAAGACACATCTACTAGATGTACTAATTCATGTGCTTTGCTTGGCTCTTCCCACTTGCCAAGGGTGGAGGCAGGAGTTGATTGGTGGCTGCTTGGCCCAGGCTTGTACGAGAAGGTGTTCGGCGGTGCGGAGGCTCCACAGACAATTTGTCTAAGCCCGGAACCCCACACTTTCCATACTCTTCTACGCGGTGGACTCCAGGAAAATTGACACCAGAGGTGGTTAATGCAAAAACTGAGATTTTGTCACCGAGATCTCATCTCCCGAGATCTTGGCTTCCGAGATCTCAATTGTGCATGCACTGCCTCCGGCTGACATTTTCCCGAAGTCCACCGCATTAGAAAGTATGGAAAGTGTTGGGCTCTGGGGTTTCACAAAATGTCGATGGAGGTACTGAACACCTGCTCATACCAGCCTGGGACCCGCAGCCATGACCAAACTCCTTCTGCTGCTGGACACCCTGTCCTTTCAGCCTGGAGCCCGCAGCATCTCCTGCCTCTGCCAACAGCGACCCTCCTCCTGGGACCCCGCTCTACCAGGTAAGCTATTGCAAAAGTAGATTATAACAGGCATCATATTAGCAAAATACAGTACTTTTCTTGGCAGTGAATCACTAACTATACTATATGTCACTGGTATATGGCTATTGTTTGTGTTTTATATATACTGAGCTCATTGATTTTAGATATCTATTAAAGGTTAAGATTTAGATTTCCATACACCGCTTTTTACATATATGGTAAAGATGAGGAAACAACTTTATAACTATAAACAATAGAAATAAAATAATGAATATTGAAAAATTAATTTACGGCTCAACATTAACAAATTGAATATGCAGGATCAAAGAATCACCGTATTATAAACTTACCATTACAGGAATGAAATCTTAATTTACAATGGTCTATGAAACAGATTTATTAATTTATTACGTTTCTAGAAAGCTGCTTTTAATGTGATCATATTTCTTTTTCATTTCAGACAATTAACTTTCATTTATTTCACGTTTTTTTTCCTATACTAGGCAAAAGAAAATATTTATAGCACTAGGTTTTTCATTTTTGCATTCAGAGCAGAAAAATTCTTATGATATTTTATCGCTCCTGATGACTGTATAAATGTATACTTGGAGCCTTTTTACTGTAATGAATCTAGTGTGCGTGCAATGTTTTAGGGATTTTTGTTTTAAGCCTTTAACTCACATTGTTCTAGATACAGTATGTGGAGTAAAACGGCACAGATCATGGCTTATTTTTGTGGAATTGACTTGAAACTTTCTTTAGACCTGTCCATATTATAAAGCTAATAAAATATTAAGCACATTCTTTCTGTGTTCAGGAATGTAGTTGCCCATAGTTGCATGTTTTTTACAGAGTAAAGAATTGGGTAACATTCACATGACCGTATTTTTGGTCCAAGTAAAAAATCAGCCTGACCAATGTTATTCAATGGTGGTTGTTCAGATGAGCTTTTCTTTTTTTTTCAGTGGTCAGTGGGCTCTTCCAATGAAGTTTGTGACTGTGCAAAAAAACCAAACCAGTATGGATTATCTGTATAGCATCTGATTTGTATGGCTTAGTTGTACAGTGAACTAGGACCTTTAACTTCTCAACATAGGAGTTTCACCTCCTATGAAGTCAAAGTCTCTTGGCAAGAACTACCTACTTGGAACATGCCTGGGTTAATCATCGTTGACATGTTAGTTGTTCCTGTCCAGCAGAGGCCAGAGCTATGGAACAGCAGGTATTCTGCTTACATAGTCCATCACAAATAAGAGGCTTCTGGTGACTACGTTTGTAGGCAACTGTTTCCACAGTATAAGAGCAGCTCACCTAATGTAAAGCTCTCATTTACTATGTGCAATATTTATTTGGACAATTTTTTTTATTTTGCATTCTAAAGATACACTTTATCTTATGTCGCAATATGCACTCTCTCTATTTCTCTCACTGCTTTGTTCAGTTTCCAGCCTGGTACTCAATTGCACCTCCCAGGCTCTGCAAAATTCAGAAATTTTGAGGGTAATAAGTAGTGTTGAGCCACCCCGTAGTGTTCGAGTTCGGTTCGGTAGGTCGAACACCCGTACGTTCAACGAACTGTTCGTCGAACTGTTCGTCAAAACCGTTAAAACCAATGGCAGGCAAACAAAAACACATAGAAACACATAGAAAACACATAGAAATCACTTCAAAGGTGTCCAAAAGCTGACAAACTACTCAGAAGACACAACTAACACATGGAAAAGTGACAAGTACATTTAGTTATGCGAAAAGAAAAGAGGTGGAGGATTAAAAGGAGGGGGAGACACAGATATAGGCTTTTCATGCCCTTCTAAAGCCAAAAAAGTGTGAAGCCGACACGGTCAGTCAGTTCCTGCCCGTGCGACCTCCGTGTCGCCGGGTTTGTGCCAGAGCTGCGGTGGACCCTGACTGCCAGCCCCCACTCTCCCAATACTAGTGCCTGTCTGCTGGTGTGTCGAGCGAGCCCCCCTGCGGTGGAGGCAGGTCTAATCTTTTTCATTTAAATTGTCTCTCTAATTTGAATGAGTACACTTTGAATCCTTTTACAAGGATCTATTGGAGGGCAAGTCTCATGCCAGCAGCCGTGGTAATTCCAGCTCCAGTAGCGTCCAGTAAAGCTGCTGCAGTTAAAAAGCTTTTATAAGGATCGAGCTTGGCGGTCCACATCAAGGCGTCCTACCGCCAGTCCCAGCCCCTGTGCCTTGTGGTGCCTCCCCGATGCTCTTCACTGAGTATCCGGGGGACCCGAAGCATTTCCTTTGAAAAAATTAAGTGTCCAAAGTACAGGTGGTGTAGCTTGCTTAACAGCTGGGTTAATCTGCTGACTAGCAGACACTGCTACTAGGCCCAAAATTATTGTCTGGGCTAGATGCAGTTAAAAATTTGTAATTAGATACTCTCTTTGGATGCTGAGAAAGCATTCCATAGAGTCTCCTGGCACGCCATATATTATTCTCTTAAAAAGCATGGGGTAGGGGACCCTTTTATAGCCAAAATCATGGCCCTGAAACGCAATCCATCAGCTAGGCTGAAGATAAATGGAACATTATCATCACCTTTCATAATCACCAATGGGACAAGACAGGGATGTCCTCTGTCCCCTCTCTTATACATCCTAGTGATGGAGCACCTGCTCACATCAATTAACGATAACCCCAATATTAGGGGGATTGAGGTGGGAGGCACCGAGTACAAGTGCTCTGCATTTGCTGATGAATGATGTCCTAGTATATATCACTCAACCACATATATCCATCACTGCTGTTATGGCTGAAATAGCTCACTTTGGTACATGGTCAGATTTTAAAATCAATTCAGCGAAGTCTGAGGCCCTCGATGTTGTCCTCCCCAAATCCATACTAGATTCCATCCAGTCCAACTTTCCCTTTGTCTGGCCCTCACAGGGTATCAAATACTTAGGAATTTGTATTCATAGAGACCTCTCCCGTCTATTTTGTCTTAATTTTGGGCCCTTTATTGAACAACTCCATAGAGATCTTACTTCTTGGACAGTGAAGGATTTTTCCTGGTTCGGCAGAATAAATATACTAAAAATGAATGTCCTACCTAAACTCTTATACCTCTTCCAAACCATTCCCGTGGTAATTCCCTCAAATTTTTGGAAAAGACTACGCACTAGCTTTTGCAGATTTATGTGGGCAAGTGGGCGTCCACGCATTCGGGAGGACGATCTGATCAGACACAAACAAAAAGGGGGCCTTAGCCTTCCGGATTGTAGAAGGTATTACATGGCAGCAGTACACGCTAGAATCCTGGAGTTCTTCCATCACTCGGAGGGGAAATTGTGGGTCAAAATAGCTCAATTCATTTGTCCTAAAGCTCTTACCACTCTCCCATGGTGCGCCAATTAATTGTCCCCTCTCTTGGCCGCATGTTATATAGTACTTATGTCACTGCTTAGGCTTTGAGATACCAAAAAAAAGCTTATCCTCAATCGACCCCCAGGGCCTCTTGCTCCCGATTTCAGATAATCCAGATTTCCCACCAGGACTATCTGCAAATAGATTTCTCGGTTCAAATAAATCCCATCCAATATTTTTTTCTCATGCCATCTCCAATACTTTGCTGCTCCCCCTCAATGACTTGTTACAGGGAAGAGCCACTTCCCCGAAGGCTAATTTTGAATATAGCCAGTTACAACACTTCTATTCAACTGTGAATAAGCGCACTCATCTTCATAGAGATCTCACAAACTTTGAAAAATTGAGCCTATCATTGTCACCCCCTACAAACACCATCTCCCTACTGTATTATCTCCTCATTGCCCAGGTAACTGACAATAGGCCAGGATTATGCAGTGCATGGGAAAGGGAACTGGGGAATTCCTTCTCTGACTCACAATGGGATAAATGTTTCTTCCTCACACATAAAACCTCAATAGGGTCCAAAGCTCAGGAAACCTCCTTCAAAATTATCTCTAGATGGTACCGGGTACCAGCAGTCCTTCATAGATGGTATCCAGTGGTCTCAGATAGATGTTGGAGATGTGGGGAGGGGGAAGGGACAATGTCACACATATGGTGGGCATGCCCTATAATAAATGCATTTTGGGCAAAGGTGGTTCCCATGATTGAGAAAATAACTGGTTTGACTATCCCTAATACGCCAGAAGCCCTCCTTTTATTAATGTTACCAATAAGTAAACATAGTTATAAAAGGTCATCAATACTCTACCTAATACAGGCGGCTAAGAATGTCATTGCACGACACTGGAAAAGCAGAGACCCACCCACTGTGGAGGAATGGTTTGCGCAGATCTCCCTCCTTAATAGGATGGAGCATCTAATTGCCATCTCACCAGTTGATGTTGATAGATACTGTGTGATTTGGAGGAATTGGATTGATTTGCAAAACCCTGACGCCTACCATCTAGCCCCCAATTAAAGTTATCAGTGATGTCGGCACAACAATGATCATAATTGCACTCTATTGATTG
>VIAB01005191.1:29764-41593 GCA_009801035.1 Oophaga pumilio | reverse complement strand
TTTTCCAGGCAAGATGCAGCTAAAAATTCATAGTTATTTGAATGTGGTGGAGCTTACTATAGATGGCCTAATAGAATGATTACCACACTGCTACTATGCTCAAAATTTTTGTCCAGGCAAGATGCAGCTAAAAATTATTAGTTATTTCAATGCTGGTGGAACTTAGTATAGATGGACTAATAGAATGAGAACCACACACTGCTACTATGCCCAAAATTATTGTCCAGGCAAGATGCAGCTAAAATTTATTAGTAATTTCATCGCTGGTGGAGCTTAGTATAGATGGCCTAATAAAATGTATACCACACACTGCTACTATGCCCAATATTATTTTCCAGGCAAGATGCAGCTAAAAATTCGTAGTTATTTGAACGCTGGTGGAGCTTTGTATAGATGGCCTAGTAGAATGAGTACCGCACACTGCTACTATGCCCAAAATTATTTTCCACATACAAGAAACAAGGGTAGCACACTGTAGCGCTATAGCTTGCAAACACGAAATATGAAAAATGAATTGCATCACTGCCTTAGAAATATGAAAAATTGAGAAGTCTTAGCGCATAAGATGGCCAAATTATGTGTGCCTGATAGCCACGTCAAGGCTCTTCTCATATATCAGGTCCTAACTAATGCCAATCCTCGCTTAAAAAAGTCTGTCTGCATGGGAACATATGAATCCTCTCTTAAGACTAAAATCTACATCTCTGTGGAGGGGTAATGAACCTGGTGTAATGAGATTGGCGAACAGTTCGATTCGAACACCGCTCATCTCTAGAAATAAGTACCCTTGACTGGGTGCAGAAAAGAAGTTCAGCTCGCAGGGAGGACCATACTTGAAGTTATAAAAGAAAAGGCTGCACTCTATCATACTAAAGCATGACAACATAGAATACATGAAATTTTGAATAGCAATATGGCTTTGGTGTATAAGGAAAAATTTGAGATGCTTAGTATAAACATTTGGCCAAATATTAAAAGCCCACCAACCATCGTCAAGGTGGTCTCAATTCTGGTGAGTCCCTGACCTAATGTGAACATACCTCTAAAGTCAGGTTTTTTTGTCTTTTGAATGTTAGCTTACTGACCAAGCACTCCGCCCCCACCAGGTGGTGATTTTAATTACAGCAGGTCCCTACTTACACATAAATGCAGGCATTACTGACAGAGGTGCCACTTTCACCCAGAAATTCAGATATCAGCCTAATAGAGGTATGTTCACATTAGGTCAGGGACTCACCAGAATTGAGACCACCTTGATGATGGTTGGTGAGCTTTTAATATTTGTCCAAATGTTTATACTAAGCATCTCAAATTTTTCCTTATACTCCAAAGCCATATTGCTATTCAAAATTTCATGTATTCTATGTTGTCATGCTTTAGTATGATAGAGTGCAGCCTTTTCTTGTATGTTTTACATGGGGGTAGCTCCCCTTGGTTTGCACCTAGTTCACATTAGTCTGGATGTGCCAGTCAGGTTTTTTGTCTTTTGCATACTTGAAGTTATTTCCCACAGCAGCGAAAGTAGAATTTGTCTCCAGTATTAAACATGATCGAACATTTTGGAATTCAAACTTGCTTGGTTTGGCACATTTTTTCCCTAAAATTGATTTATGGTGAATAAGTTAATAACAAATCGCAAGTACTTTAGTTGCACCGAAATTACATGCATAATGGTGTGAGGTTTCTTAGTACTGTATTTGGGTTTATTCATTGTGTTTCAGGGGCTTTTGTAAGTTCTGGAAGCATTTCTGACTCCTAGTTCACAGCTGTAAACAATATTGTCAGAGTTTCATGCCTTTGTTTCCGATTCACCCCAAAACATACCGAAACTAAACCGAAACTGATTTTGCAGCGAAATATGTGAAGGCATATCCTTTCCATGTTAATGACTTGTATATAAGGCAAAATAATTAACCCCAGATCAAAATGTTCCTCCACCACTTGGGATATGTTCCGACGCAGCATTTTAGAAGCGTTTTTGCTACTTTAATATTAATTTCAAACAAAACAAATGCATTCACTGTGAAATGTCATTGTAACATTTAACAACCCTAGCTGGCCATGTGGTGTGTGACACAAAAGCAGACCCATCTTGCTTCATTTATGAAGGAGGAACTCAAAGTCATAGAGCCTATTTTTACTGGGGCATCAGGCGGCATTAATCTTCTTAAAGGGCCATTATTAAACAGTGGGTCACCTAAACTGTTGTAGCCTATGTTGTGAGTGGATGGGCTGCCAAAAATTATGACGCACCCCAATACCCCTTTCTTAAGAGGTCCAGGAGGGCCTCCATAAAAATTGTTGCATTGAATGCAAGGCCTGCCCAAAGTCATATGCACCCAATAAGCCATTGAACCTGCATACTGGAAGGGACCAGGAAAATCCACTTCACCTTATTCATTTTGTACTCCCATAGTCTTGTTTGCACAGTGGCAGCAATGTCTGCCCTGATGCAAAGTCATATGCACCCCATTACACCTTGGAACCAAAATACTGGATGGGCCCCATAAAATCCACGTCACCATATTCCTTTTGTACTCCCGTACACTTTTGTTTACACAGTGACAGCAATGTCTGCCCTGCTGCAAAGTCATATGCACCCCATTACGCCTTGGAACCCATATACTGGATGGGCCCCGTAAAATACACGTCACCATATTCCTTTTGCACTCCGATACTCTTTTGTTTAAACATTGGCAGCAATGTCTGCCCTGCTGCATAGCCATATGCACCCCATTACACCTTGGAACCCACATACTGGATGGGCCCCGTAAAATCCACGTCACCATATTCCTTTCATACTCCCGTACTCTTTTGTTTAAACATTGGCAGCAATGTCTGCCCTGCTGCCTAGTCATATGCACCCCATTACGCCCCACATACTGGATGGGCCCCGTAAAATCCACGTCGCCATATTACTTTGTACTACCGTACTCTTTTGTTTAAACATTTGCAGCAATGTCTGCCTTGCTGCATAGCCATATGCACCCCATTACATCTTGGAACCCACATACTGGATAAGCTCATGAAAATCCACTTCACAATATTTATTTGTTACATCCAGAAGTCACCAATGATAGACATAAGAGGTCTAAGTTTATCTAACCAAGTAATGAATAATATGGCTTCGGGGCAAGATTTTCAACATATCAAAGTAAATGGCATTTGCACGCCAAAAAAATTAATTACACCTCCATGCAAAGTGTTTGTTTTCTGAACAGAAACACTTGAAGATCTTTTTTTTTTTTTAAATGTTAGTGCATCAGATAAAGAAAATAATGTGGCTTCACTGAAATTGTCTTCTGATGGCAAAGAAAAGCGTTCAGTGAACTGTGAAACCGCAGGCAAAAATCGTACATTGCAAGAAGGTGGACGTTACACAAGGCATGGTTCCAAAAGATTATTTTCAAATGTCAGAAAAGTGCGTTCTTCCCCTACCAATTACATTTCTCAATGTTCAAATAAAAAATCACATAGAAAAAGCCACAGAGTTAAGGAGAACTGACTGCAAGAAAAAAAGGAAAGAATCACCATCTCTTCCACCAAAACTTTATAACACTTCAGAGATGTGGCTGATAAAAATCTCACCAATTAGTCCAAAAGTGAGTGTAACAGATTACTCTAAATCCTTGCAAGACTATAAAGTTTACAAGTGTGACACAAAATCGTTTATGTTTTCAGTTAAGCTTTTGAGAATAACCAACAATGCAGTCTGAATGACATGATTAGAGACATGAGACTGTTAGTTAAAAAAAGGAGTGTACCATAAAACCTCAAGCTGTCAAACCCTTTCTTGGTTTTCAAATGGTAATGGAATCCCGACAATATGTTGAGAGCAGGATGCACTACATTGAAGGACGATCAACTTTTTGTATTTTTTAATGGTATGATGAACTTTGCATAATTATTTAATGGATATTTTGGCTATTTTATTTGCCAAGTTTTTAACACTAAGGTTCAGATACAGCTTTAAAGATGGCTAATACTTGCATTATAACGCTTTTTTATTTCAAAGTACAAAATTAAAGCAATAGTATGATTGAATAGTATGAGTGCGTACACTTTTGTATATTTTAGTATACAAAGGTTAAGTACAGATAGGGATTAAACACATATAATGATAAAGTATATATAAAAATTAACTACATACAGTATACTTATATCATCATCAAGAGGCTTTTAAACATCATCCGTCTGGAATTTCAGAAAAGCAACACCAAGACAGAGAACCCCTGGGACATTCAATACACTGCATGGGCATCCCCAATTTTGCAGGTATGAACACACTGTACATGTACAGATACCCCAAATTTTTAATCTGTCTTTGTCATGTTTCTCTGGTCTTATATAGTGATTTACACTATGTTGTAACTTAAGTTTCACCCAGTCCTTCAAATGGCCAGCTTTCAAGTACGGATGAGACTGAGATATCATGGAGTCATCAGACAAGGGGCCATAAACCCTTAGAATATAAAAGTCACAAGGATTTAAATAAAACCACCACAGACAGAGGTTAAGTAAACCGTAAAGTTTTACAATCACAAACCACAAACATATGGAAGCTTAAATCTTTTACCAGAAATGCAGCTATGTAATTGTCTGAATGCATTCTGTATATTTCAATATGGATTCAAAAGAGCCATTTGTATATTCTCACTGCACTATTAACATCAATCATATTTATATTCAGCCGTTCTTGAAATACTTAAGATTGACCCATAGACTACTATGTATAATCATGACAATCTTCTTGACCAGTATCTATAGGTAAGTAATGTTAAAACTAGCTGCTACTATGTATTACGGAAATAAAAGAGAGAACTGCAAGAATGTGAACAAATTCTAAAACCTAACTGTGACCATGCTCAACATTCCACAACTGTTCCCTTCTGCTGTGCAGTAAATATTGGAGACACCTTAGATAATCACAGAGGGTTTCAACAAAGTAATTTAAAAATAATATGATCATTTTTTTAATTTTCCTGTTTATAATCCAGTAAAGAAGGAACCTGCAGTCTCACTCATAGAAGTTATCACTTCAAATATTGATTAAGTCCTTAGCATCTCCAAGCATTCAGCCATCACTGTATTGTATTGAACTCTTACCATTTGATTGATGAAGCCAAAGTTATGGCTCTCAAGGAGATAACCAAATATAGTGGACAAAGAAATATTTGTAATGAAATACTGAGCCTACATAACAGCATTGCTTAATCAAATTTATATGAAGTGTGTTGTGTCCACTGTGAGGAACCAGGCAACAAAAAAGGAGCTTTTCAAGTGAGCTCTTTAAGGTACATAAATGTTATGAAGGAACGCAATGAGACCGGCCTATGCCGAGGACTGAACACGGGGAGGGGGACGTTAGTACCGGGCCGGTCGGCACTGGTGGGGTTCCTGTTCTAGTACATGGGCAGACCACCATAAGCTCCTCTTACTTGCTGACCAAGAAAGAAAGATACAACATGGACACATGGCTTAGTGTGAACCCATCAGAGCCAGATGATCGTGATTGTCACAGTCCACTGGGCTTGTTGGAGAAATTCATGGTGGAAATCCCTCCAGATCCTGCATCTTTTCCTGATCCTGATGTACCCAGAGTTTCAGAAACTCCTTCCACATGGGAGTCGAAACATTCCATGGTCACCCCAAATTCTCAAGGTGTCAGTGCATCCACCAGGGATAAAAGTGGCTTATTAGAGAGAATGCGCTTGGTGATGAATGCAGGCTCTGCTGTCAGGAATAGAGCAGAAGATGAATCTTGCATTCTGTTGGGATCCTGGAATGTAAATTCCAAGAATGTGGAGATGCTGGATGAGTTAGAGAGACCTTCTGACCAGCCAGAATTGGACCTTCAGATAATAGTACAGGATGTGTCCGATAATGACAATGTTGTGATTTGCGGAGAAGACACACATGTTCTAAAGGTAAAAAACTGTGTTCACTCTGAAAGGTTAACTGACAATCTGCTGGAATCTGTTCCTCCAACAAATTCAAAGGTGAAACTGGGAAAAAGAAAGTCCAAAAAGCAGACATTTGATATAGAAAATCCACATGATTCTCTTATCCTGTTTTCAGCAAAGTCCCCTATAACTGTTTTCAGAAGTACAGTACAGGCATTGCATGAAGTCCTGATGAGAAGCTCGTTGCCTAGAAGACCGACCTCCACTTCTGTCTGACTTGGTCAAGGAGACAAAGAATCTTAAGTTACCTGAGTAAACATTGAAAAAACTGGCAGAAAATGTTGAAGAACAAATATTTGTCTTGTATCGTGATACTAGTATAAGTTACAAAACTAAGTACAGAAGTCTTCTTGTCTGAAGGACCCCAAAAATAAGTTTTTTTTTTAACATGTATTAGGTGAGATCACCCCACAACGTCTGGTTCTGATGAGTACTGCAGAAATGGCTCGCTAGGAGCTAACTGACTGGAGAAACCAGGAGAGGCAGCACACAATGGAGATGATTCAGAAAGCAGAGGAGGAAATAAATCAAAAACAGTAAATGATAAGTCTCACACACAAGGGGTTGATTGAAATCGATACATCACCAGATCAAATGTTTAACTTTGAGGATCTGTCTCAAGCACCTTGCAAAACCAATGTTTCACTGAGTTCAGACATTAATATAAATGAGATCACAACAGATACAACAGCTCATCACAAAACTTACCTTCTGGACCTCAATTGCCTTACCTTCTGGACCTCAATAAGAGACAATGGGCAAAAATAATATCACCAATCACAAATACCAAGGAAAAGAGATATGGATAGAAGCTACAATCCTCAGAGGCAGCAGAGACCATTGATTGCATGGAAAATGTCTTAGGCATAAAAAGTGAGAACGCCTTCTCATCTGAAACTGCAATATGGAAAGGCTTGATTCAGATGTTTTCTATTAAGATGTTCAAAGTGACAGCCATGCAAGTTTCGGGATTTAGTGCCCACCTTTGTCAGAAGTTAACAAAGAAGATCACAACTAAAGGCGTCATCTCTCTGGAATCAGTCTGGGAATATGTGGATCTCATCTGGCCTGCATGTACCAAGGATATGTGCCTCCTGCGTTTCTGACCCCAGACCAGCAGTGATGCGGTGTTCTACAGTCTGCTCTATTCCTACCTCAACTGCAAAGTAAGATATGCAATGCCAACAACATGGAGGCCTTTATAATTCCACTTCCAGCATGCCAGCCAACACCTGTCAAACTTCGCCTCTTAGTGGGGGCTGGTCTTGAGGATGAACATCCTCATCTTTTACTGGCTCTACTTTTTCCAAATCATCCATTCTGGTCTTCATGTCTCAGAAAGGTCAACAAAATTCAGAGAGAGGAGGATCACGATATTCCTGATGACCTATTGGCATCTATATTAGAAGATGTTGAAAGGTAGGAGAATTTGATGGCGGAAAAAGGACACCCACCTGTAGGTGGCCTAAAATAGTATAGAACACATTAACCCTGTTCATCTATTGGCAGGTAAGAAAGAGACATTGCAGGAAACCGAGTTAAGAAGTAGGCCCAATGTAGGGGTGTGGGTCTCTGAGACTTGTAATGGAGTGCATAGGCTGACAAGCATTTCATCAATGGGGGTACCTTTTTGAATAAAAAACTATGGCCATAACAGCCCCCCTTGGCCAAAATTCTATAGCCTATAATAGTATAGAACACTTCACCCTGGTCATCTAGTGGCAGGTAAGGAAGAGACATTGCAGGAAACCGAGTTAAGAAGTAGGCCCAATGTAGGGGTTGGGTCTCTGAGACTTGTAATGGAGTGCATAGGCTGACAAGCATTTCACCAATGGGGGGGTACCTTTTTGAATCAATTAACTATGGCCATCACAGCCCCACTTGGCCAAAATTATACGTCTTATAATAGTATAGAACACATTCACCCTGGTCATCTAGTGGCAGGTAAGGAAGAGACATTGCATGAAACCGAGTGAAGAAGTATGCTCAATGTAGGGGTGTGGGTCTCGGAGACTTGTAATGGAGTGTATAGGCTTACAACCATTTTACCAATGGGTGGTACCTTTTTGAATAAGGGCCATCACAGCCCCCTTGGCCAAAATTATATGGCCTATAATAGTACAGAACACGTTAACCCTGGTCATGTAGCCGTGGACAATGAGGAGACATAATGAGAAATCATACTTAAATTAAACAACTAAATTACAAATGTGAATCCACGTATGAAAGAAAATAATAAAAGGGAGGGGCGAACACAGGTTCATAGATATGAAGCCAGAATGTGTTCGACGAGATATGTTTGTCCCTAGCAACAGCTCAGAGACAGTGATATAAATAGAAATATTATATTATATGCTTGCCAAAAATTTAGTTACTTTTGCATCACGCAATCCCTTCGGTTGTTCTACTGGTTGTGGATGATGAGGATAAGGAAGAGGCTAACAGCAAACAGACCAACTCAGGAAGTGGATAACCATATGTGATTGTGAAGAAGGGCCTGAAAATACACCTCCCCATAAAAGACAATTCATTTAAGGTTCTATTTTGGTGTTTTCATTTGGAGGTGTACAGAAGTCTTGGCCAATCCATCCCTTGTTCATTTTGATAAGAGTCAGCCTGTCAGTATTGTCAGTTGACAAATGGATGCACTTATCTGTTATAATTCCCTCAGCAGCACTAAAATCCCGCTCTGACAGAACGCTATTCCCTCAGCAGCACTAAAATCCCGATCTGACAGAACGCTAGCAGCAGGGCAGGCCAGGACCTTCAAGTTGTAGAGAGCCAGTTCATGCCACGTGTCTAGCTTAGATACCCAATAATTAAAAGGCACAGAGGAATCCCGGAGGACGTTTGTACGATCTACAAGTTACTTCCTCACCATCTTCCCAAACATTGGACTTCTTGTGACAGCACCCCTTGCCTCTGTGGCGGCACAATGGGAGGGTCTGAGAAAATTTTCCCAGGACTTTGCCATTGTTCCCCTGCCTGACCTGGATTGTACTTCTGTCTTTCTCGCTTGGACTCCTTGGCTGTACAACAAACTCTGACGTCTGCTGCCTGGGTTCTCACATGGGAATTTTTTCAACAATTTCTATACAAGGACACTATGGTAATGCACCATTTTTAGACCCCTGTCTGACTCTGGAATAAGAGATTGAAAATTTTCCTTGTAGCGTGGGTCTAAAATTGTCACCAATCCGTAATGAGTGTCACCGAAAATAGTTGTAATGTGAGGGTCACTGGAAACGCAGCACAACATAAAGTCAGCCATGCGTGCCAGACTATTGACAGGCACGCCTTCCATGTCCTCACCAACAGTAAGACAGACCATGGTGTCCTCCTCCTCCACACCTTCATGCTCCTCCTCCCTGCCTCAGGCCATCCCCGGTGAACAGACGGTATAACAGCTGTGCTTGTAGTACAGTCTACAGAGCATGAAAGTAGCTCCTGTTCTTCCTCCTCTCCTCCTCTTATCTGCCAATTTACCTTGCGACGACATTAGGCTGGCCTGAGTGTAATCACTCGATATGTTTCCTGGCTCAATGTCCTCGTGCTGTTCCTGCAATGCATCCTCTTTTATTGTGAGCAGAGAGGTTTTCAGGCAGTTGAAGGATGTTGAGGCCTATTCCCCTCTACCTAATAACCCAATTTCTGGTTACCAGAAGATCATATTCCAAATTTTGGAAAAAGCATTCAGGGATGGAATCATTACTAAAAAGGTGTTAAAAGGCCTTTGCGTTCAGTATCCGGTAGTGCCTACTTTTTATTTGTTACCAAAAGTGCACAAGGACCCTTTGGTTCCCCCGGGGCGTCCTATTGTCTCTGGCGTGGGAGTGCTCTGTGATCCCATTTGTCGATTTATTGAACATTATCTACATCCATTAGTGGGATGCATATTTATCTATCATTTCTTTTGGATGTGATTATGATATGTGTGCATTTATAACCAATTGTTGCCTGTTTGTGCCTTTATTTGTATACCATATGGTTGCATGATGTTGCTGCGCGCGTTGGTGGTGCTTCCGTTGTGCCTTCATCAATGAAGGCGTCGCTTCAGTGTTGTGCGTTCCACTTACATCATCAGAGCGGCAGTTCTTGAAACGCATCGCACTTGGGACGCCGGAAGTGATGCTTCGGCGCCGGATGTCCCACCTCTGTGCGCTCTTCTTACATCACTGCGATTGGAAGGCAGGGTGGCCTATTTAAACACATGGGTCAAGTGATTTCTTACATCGCCCCCCGAAGAAGCGAGGAGCGAAACGCGTGTCGGGGTTCCCGGTGTGGTGCGGGGACACACTGTACTTGTGGTAAGGCATTTTGCAGGGTTTACTTTTGGGCCCGGATTCATTTGGCACGCTCACTGCAGGTATATTGTGTGTGCATGGTGTTATATGTGCGGCAGGTATTCTGGGATTTTTCTGCAGGACATATGGCATTTATCTATTACTATTATATACATAATTGTCTGCAGGTCCAGTGTTACTCTGCACATTTCCATTGAGCCCTTTTTTTCTATGTGTGATTTGTTGCCTTATCCACACAGCATTCATTTGAGGTGTCCTTGCCCACATTTCTGTGGTCACATTCCATTTTCCTGCTACTGATTTTTAATATGTTTGTCATTATATATTGTAGATTGTCTCTCTAATATTATATATGTCCCGGTTTTTTGTACTGATGTTTAAATAAAATAGATTGACTTAATATAAAATACGGTGTTGATGGGACTTCATTTACCATTATTACTATACATATGTATAGTTAAGGGAGATTTAAGCCATCATGCTTTTTCTTTGATGTTGTACAATTTTATGGAGGGTATCTCCACTCTGAGGTCATGATTTTCTTCCATGTTCACAGCTATGTGTTTATGACTTATATACTGTATGTTTTCACAGCGTTTTTGCTTGGACAAATGGATTTCCAGTCACGTGATAAGACGTGGCTGACTAAATTGGAGCAGGTCTTTGGTAATGATTCCACTGTGGGTCCGCATTCCGACTCTAGGGAGGTTATTGATCAGATTGCAAGGCTGAAAAATTTGTTTAACAGATGCATTAAGTGGTGGTGGAATAAAGCTTTTCTGGAGCGCTACGTCACTAAAGGCTTGATTCCTCGAGGCCTGTGCATACAGGTGTTCCCTTCGTTTGCAATTGACAATGAAAAATTTAAACAACGTTGGGAAGAACTATCGACTAATTGTTCAAGGGGTTTTATGAATTTACTCATACAACTTAATGATACATCAATTAAAGATATCGAAATTGAAATTAAGTCCGTTCCGGACTTTTTAACAAAGACCCTTTCTTCTGAGGCATTGTTAAAATTGAACGGTGAATTAGATCTAGACTTTGCAAAATGGGAAAAGGATTTGGTGGAAACTAAAAGTAAGAAGTATCAACGTGATTCTAATGATTTTAAAACCAATCGGGTTTATAAATGGCACCAAACCCATTTTGGAAGAGGCAAGAAACCATTCATGGGTAATCGGAATGGCTCCTTTTCCTCCATGTCTTCGGCATAAACTCGAGGTAATTAACCTTTCCTCTCATGTATTGACTGACATTCAGTGTGAGGTCCTTCAATTGGGACTTTCTTTTGTTCCTAATAATAATTATGATTTTTTTACTACAGTAAAGGATCTACATCTCTTCTTGAGGAAACTCATACTTAAACATCTACATTTGGGGAAATCTGATCCTGAACTTAACACCATGGCGGAACAGGAGGCTGTTCACATCTTGGAAGAATTAGCTAATAAGGGTGCAGGTACATCTGCAGGTAATTTCCCTGCCTTCATTCTCCCCAAATCCACCACATTTCCCCCCTTTTCTCTGTGTCCACAAATTGAAATTTTCTGTAGGTT
>VIAB01005190.1:100005-125457 GCA_009801035.1 Oophaga pumilio | reverse complement strand
GGCAATGTAAGCCAAAATCTATTCCTGATGCTCCGGCTTTAAAATCAGTTTACCTACTCCCATTAAAAGGAGCATTCCAGGCCTTCTTGAGCCAGTAGACTCTTTCTGATAGCACAATACCAGCATGGGAAGCGATCTCCTGTATAGTGAAAATATTGTAAATCTCCGTATATATTTCAGGAGTCAGACACTCACGCTCTCAGAGCTCAGTATGGATTACACAATAATATAATATGAAAAAGGGGTAGTGTATCAGCAGATACCAGGTATATATAGTATATTGAAAATATTATAAATCTCCGTATATATTTCAGGAGGCAGACTCTGACGGGCACAGGCTCAGTCTGGATTACACAAGAATATAAGAAGAAGAAAAAGGGTTATTGTATCAGCAGATACCAGGTATATATAGTATAGTCAAAATAGTCTAAATCTCAGTATATATTTCAGGAGGCAGACACTGACGCTCTCAGGCTCAGTATGTATTACACAATAATGTAAAAAGGGTACTGTTTCACTAGATACAAGGTATATATAGTATAGTGAAAATATTATAAATCTCCGTATATATTTCAGGAGGCAGACTGATGCTCAAAGGCTCAGTTTGGATTGCACAAGAATATAAAAAGATCCGTAAGAAATAATCACACATGTGGGCCAATGTTCCAGGTGTCCATGAGGCACTTAGAGTGGTGGGTGGAGGAGGACTTTATGGCAAAAAGTATACTGTATCAGAAGCGTACAGCTGGATACAGTCTAGGGGTCATTGTAAATCTCCGTATATATTTACAGAGTTCCAGACGGACGCTCACAGGCTCAGTATTGATTAGACCACAATTTGAAATTCTGAAAAAGGGTACTGTATCAGCAGAAACCAGGTGTTAGGGGTCGAGTTCCCGCTTCTGCACTAGGGGATTCTCGAGCCATCCCTGCTGCGGTTTCCCATCCGTCGCCGGCCACAGTGGACTCTGCTCAGCTTAGACGTTGGTCCCAGCGTCTCGCCCAGTCTAACATTGTGAAGAGGATTACTGCTGCCTCTCCAGGCTCTGCTATTGTAGCCAGTACTGGTTAGTGGCGAGCAGACGTCTTTAGGACAAAGTCCTTGCTTTCCCCTTCTGAGCATGCCCAGAGTAAGATCTCTCATTGGAGATCAGGGGTCACATGCTCAGGTACTGCAGCAGCTCCTATTGGTCCGCCATGAAAGTCCTGAAACCACTTGTGTTCTTGAGCAGTTTCCTATTGGTCCTTATCTGGCAGGTTCTGTAGTTGCTACTATAAAAGGGTGGCATGGTCGAGCTGCCATGCGCTAGTATCAATCACATTATGTGCTTTGCGCCAGGGTGATCTTGCACGCATGTGTTAGGGCTCGGCTGAAATAAGCCCCTAGAATACCGGCTTCTCCGGTGAGGAGATTGTCTGATTGCGTTGCTGATTGCGTTACTACGGACTGCTGTCCGCACAGCAGTTGTCTGTGCATACCTGTGGAGTTAACAGGACACAGTCCATATTTCTGCGTCTCTACCTTAGCGACTCTGTGGTGTAACAGAGTTCGCTTATACCGCCATATAGGGCCACAGTATCTATAGTTGCGACTCTGTGAAGTAACAGAGTTCGCCATCCCGCCATCCTACTAGCAGCGGGCTCTGCCTGCACGGTGGACCCCGGGCTGCGAACGCACTTATTGTTTATATTTATTTTGTGTGTTCCGCCAGCCCTAACAATATCTCTCTGATTTAAGGGCATAAAAATTAAAAGTCTGAAAATTGCAAAATTTTCAAAATTTTAGCCATATTTCCTTTTTTTCATAAACAAACGCAAGTTATATCGAAGAAATTTTACCACTAACATGAAGAACAATATGTCACGAGAAAACAATCTCAGAATCGCCAAGATCCGTTGAAGCGTTCCAGAGTTATAAGCACATAAAATGACAGTGGTCAGAAATGTAAAAATTGGCCTGGTCATTAACCTACAAAATGGCTTGGTCATTAAGGGGTTAAATACCATTTTTTCCATGCATTTTCTTGCGTTTTTGATACTGCAGCTTTGTCCCTTTTTTGGTATGTCATGCTTTAAATAAAGTTTCTTTGTTTTTATAACTTCTGGTATTTGGCTTTGACAAAATGTTTTTGATACAGTCATTTGTGGATTATTTTGTTTTTAGTTGGTTCCGCAGCAGAAATGCACTAAACATGCATATTCATTTTTTTACCTGCATCTTTTCTTCTGCATCTAATACAACTCTGTGGGGAAAATCTGCACATAGTACTAGTGAACTTGCAAAATAAATTGACATGCTGCAGATTTTAAACACACACTGATGATAACAGTGTTAAAAAAAACACAGTGGGTATGAGATTTCTATAAATCCAATGCACTTTATTGGAACTGTAAAATGCTGGTACAGAAAAAGTAAGCAGTGTAAAAAAAAATAAACAAAAAAAATCATATGAAGTTAACCTCAGGCGATTTGAACCTGTGATCATGTACAGTATTGCCGTTCATAGAACAAATAACTCATCAGAAGGAATACAGCACCAGAACAACCATCAGTATACAAATACAGCGCCAGACCCACCATCCATGGAGGAATACATCCCAAGAACCACCATTAGTATAGAAATGTATCCCCAGAATCATCATCGGTACATAAATGCATCTACAGAACCTCCTTCAGTATACAGTGGGTACGGGAAATATTCAGACCCCTTAAAATTTTTCACTCTTTGTTTCATTGCAGCCATTTGGTAAATTCAAAACCGTTCATTTTTTTTCTAATTAATGTACAATCTGCACCCCATCTTGACTGAAAAAAAACAGAAATGTTGAAAATTTTGAAAATTTATTAAAAAAGGAAAACTGAAATATCACATGGTCATAAGTATTCAGACCCTTTGCTCAGACACTCATATTTAAGTCACATGCAGTCCATTTCCTTGTGATCCTCTTAGAGATGGTTCAACTCCTTCATTGGAGTCCAGCTGTGTTTAATTAAACTGATAGGACTTGATTTGGAAAGGTACATGCCTGTCTATATAAGACCTCACAGCTCACAGTGCATGTCAGACCAAATGAGAATCATGAGTTCAAATGAACTGGCCAAGGAGCTCGGAGACAGAATTGTGGCAATAAACAGATCTGGCCAAGGTTACAAAAGAATTTCTGCAGTACTCAAGGTTTCTAAGAGTACAGTGGCCTCCATAATCCTTAAATGGAAGAAGTTTGGGACCACCAGAAGTCTTCCTAAACCTAGCCGTCCAGCCAAACTGAGCAATCGTAGAAGAAGAGCCTTGGTTAGAGAGGTAAAGAAGAACCCCAATATCAATGTTGCTGAGCTCCACAGGTGAAGTAGGGAGATGAGAGAAAGTTCCAAAAAGTCAACTATCACTGCAGCCCTCCACCAGTCGGGCCTTTATGGCAGAGTGGCCCAATGGAAGCCTCTCCTCAGTGCAAGACAAATGAAAGCCCGCATAGAGTTTGCTAAAAAACACATGACGGACTCCAAGACTATGAGAAATAAGATTCTCTGGTCTGATGAGACAAAGATAGAACTTCTTGGTGATAATTCTAAGCGGTATGTATGGAGAAAACCATTCATGAACGATCAGCGACATCTCAGCAGGGGCCACATCGTTGCTACATGTCACACACAGTTAAGTCGCTAACGAGATCATAAATGGTGACGCAATTGCGATCTCGTTAGCGATCTCGCTTAGTGTGGCATACCCTTTACATTCCTTACATTTTGCTACCAATAGTACTGTATGATGTTTGTGCCATCTGATTGTGGCTGAAAAAAAAACATTGGAGTTGTTTCATGAGGTATTAAGGCTCCTAGCTAAGAAGGCGTCAATAAATGCCACTTTTCCTGATGTCTGCCCCTAATTTTGGGCAATGTTTGCACTCCATGTTGGGTTTCCTTCATGTATCTTGCCTGAATTTGGCAGGGCTCTCAGTGCACTCAGTCTATGCATGTCACTCATCCACTTGTTACTGAACAATGTTTAATCTAGAAATGCAAGTCCAAGCCCTGTTCCAGGCCCTGTCCCATGCATCCATTCTGCACAATTATACTATTTGTACACTGGGTGAATTGATGTCATTTTTTCTGGTTTCTGCCCCTAATTTGAGCTTTTTGGGAAGTTTTTTGGCCCCCCTGAAGGTGATGTCTATGTGTCTGATTTTTGCATCCCATTGAATTCAATGGGATTCAGATATGTTCAAAGAACTGTTCAGCAAACTGTTCGGCAAACTTCGGGACATTCGCCAATCCGTACTGAACCAAACCTTGAAAGGTTCGCTCGTCTCTAGTCAGCAGCACTGTTTAGTGGCCTATACAGCTCACCATGCATACAGTACCCATTGTTTGAAACTCTCCAGGCTTCTCATAGTTACCATTGTCTTCTGATAAGAGTGCTTTTATTTTACTTTAATATCCTGTCACGATCCACATTTGGATCTGTGGCAGATCTCTCTCTGCATGTTGAAACCTTTTTCCTGTCTGGCCAGCAGGGGTTATTCTCAGTCTCTGCCCCCGGTGGCCACTGGTGGAATTGCATGCCTGAATACTTGTCTAAGGGAGGGGGCAACCACTCCCACTCCCTTTAAAAGGTCTCCTGAGTTGTCAGCTGGTGTTGGTAATATTGCTTCCTCTTGAAACCAACTAAGCTGGAGTCAGGAGCTGCTGAGAGCAGTTGTACTTCAGTTGCTTCCCTCATCTGATGCCTTATTACTCTGCTGTGCGGAGCTTTACAGCAGAGAGAGCTAAGTGTTTATTGTTTAAGTTGATTTAACCCTTAGGTGTCTGTCTTTCCTTTGGTTGTTTTGTGTTAATCACATTATTCCCTGTCTCACCTCCTGGGGAGGGGGTTGGTGGGTTTAGCTCAGGGCTAAACAGGAGGCAGGGACAGGTCAGTGGCTTGGGTCTCGCTACCTTTAAGCGTACCCCCAAGGTAAGGAAAGACAGGTCCTCCCTTAGCTTTAAGGGCAGTTCAGGGGCCCAGGTTCCTCGTCTCCTGCATTCCTTCAACTGCCCCGTGACATTATTACCAACCAACACATTTTTTTTCTTTTCCCCTTTCTGGTGAGCCATGGCCCAAATGCAAGCCTTTGCTCAATTGCTGCAGACCCTCACAGATTAGCTTAAGTTGCTGCAGGGTGAGGTGGTGCAGCAGCAACAGCAGTTGGTGGGAATTCTGGGCCTTGGCTCAGATGCAGGATCAACCAGAACCTAAGATATCTCTCCCTGACAGGTTTTCTGGATGGAGAGATAAATTTC
The DNA here is from genome assembly GCA_009801035.1 of Oophaga pumilio. Taxonomy (NCBI): domain Eukaryota; kingdom Metazoa; phylum Chordata; class Amphibia; order Anura; family Dendrobatidae; genus Oophaga; species Oophaga pumilio. The sequence goes on along the minus strand of VIAB01005190.1, from coordinate 120,179 downwards.
TGGTTTTTCAGGAGGGCTGTAAATTGTATTTCAGGCTCCGCCCTCATCCATAAGGGAGTGAGGAACAGCATGTGAGGATTATTGTCGCCCTTCTTAGGGGTGATCCCCAATCCTGGGCCATCTCCCTGCCGGCCAATTCACCATCTTTACGGTCGGTGGACGGGTTTTTTGCGGCTCTGGCGCTGATGTATGAAGATCCTGATGGCGTCTCCCTGGCGGAATCCCGACTCCGTAAAATCAAGCAGGGGGACCGGCCAGTTGAGAATTACTGCTTGGAGTTCAGGAGATGGGCCACTGACACTCAGTGGAATGATCCTGCACTTATGAGTCATTTTGTGCAGGGTCTGTCCCTAAGGTTGCAGGATACTCTGGTGCAGTACGCCGCCTCCAGGTCATTAGAGGCTGCCATGTCCCTTGCCATCCGGGTGGATAGACGACTCAGGGAGAGGCATACACCAAAACTGCCCCCTGTTCTCCTAGTTAAGGAGGAGTACACAGTTGAGGAGTCGGACAAACCTATGCAGGTGGGAGCAGTTGGTTCCCAAATGGGGTTGCCTGCGGTTCGACTTGGTGTGGGGGCATGTTTTTTCTGTGGGCAGACTGGTCATTTTATTGGGGTCTGCCCAGCTCACGCCAAAACATCTGTGCCATCTAAGAAGCCACATTCCCCTGGTCGTGTGGAGGAAGGCGACCATGGAGTGTATATTTCCTCGCTTTATTCCCCTCAGTGTACCCTGACTGTGAGAGTAGTGATTGGCGGGGTATCTAAGGGGATACCGATGCTTGTGGACAGTGAAGCAGTAGTCAATTTGGTGGAACACCACTTTGTCCAGACCATGGCCTGATGTGTAGGACGCTAGTGAACCCTCTATGCGTCCAGACCATTGACTCTGTCCCACTCAGCCAGGGGAGTGTGAACCAGGTCATGCATGATATACGCCTGCGTATAGGGACTCGTCATGAGGAGTTCCTGTCATGCTACGTGTTGGAGGGTATGCCAATATACATCGTTTTAGGCCTCCCTTGGCTGACAAAACACAACCCGGTCATAGATTGAGGGCTGCTGCCTGGGGGCTACTGTCTCTGCCGTCTGTCTGCAACCTTCCCCTTCTTCTCCAGTGGGTGGCAGCAGAGGTGCTGCCAAAGAGTAGGGGCAAGTCCCAACCCTCACCACTAGCCAACCCTGTGAGTCGGAGCCCTCTTGGGAGGAGGGATCAGGGGAGGGTGGTGGTTTCCTCTGAGAAATGTGTGAGTGTGGTGACACAGGGGGACTCCTCTGTTGTCAGTTCCTCAAAGAGTTCACCATCTTGTGGCAAACGCGTGTGTGGCAATGAACGTTCAGGGCCGGACCTGTGTGTGAACAAGTATGTATGGGTGACTACCAAAAACATCTGGTGGAAATGTGCTGCTGGAGTCTGGAGTTCTCGGGTGATCGGGCCATATCGGATGTCGACCATTCTCGGCCCGGGGACTTTCCAGCTGGAGTTACCCCTCATTATGCCCGTACATAACTCATTCCCCAGGTTGGCGCTCTGGAGATTTGTGGTACCTCCGGAGCATACGTTATGGCCAGTTCCATCTGTCCGCATTTGCCATAGACCTGAAAGTCAGGTGACTGCTGGGGTGAACCCTGGTGGATCGAGGCGTCCTCACCTTAGGTGGTATATGAGGTGCGGTGTTGAGGGTCCAGAGGCATTAAAGGCGGGGTACTGTCACGATCCACATTTGGATCTGTGGCAGATCTCTCTCTGCATGTTGAAACCTTTTTCCTGTCTGGCCAGCAGGGGTTAATCTCAGTCTTTGCTCCCGGTGGCTGCTGGTGCAATTGCATGCCTGATTACTTGTCTGAGGGAGGTGGCGACTACTCCCACTCCCTTTAAAAGGTCTCCTGAGTTGTCAGCTGGTATTGGTAATATTGCTTCCTCTTGAAACCAACCAAGCTGGAGTCAGGAGCTGCTGAGAGCCGTTGTACTTCAGTTGCTTCCCTCATCTGATGCCTTATTACTCTGCTGTGCGGAGCTTTACAGCAGAGAGAGCTAAGTGTTTATTGTTTAAGTTGATTTAACCCTTAGGTGTCTGTCCTTCCTTTGGTTGTTTTGTGTTATTCACATTATTACCTGTCTCACCTCGTGGGGAGTGGGTTGGTGGGTTTAGCTCAGGGCTAAACAGGAGACATGGACAGGTCAGTGGCTTGGGCCTCACTACCATTAAGCGTACCCCCAAGGTAAGGAAAGACAGGTCCTCCCTTAGCTTTAAGGGCAGTTCAGGGGCCTAGGTTCCTCGTCCCCTGCATTCCTTCAACTGCCCCGTGACATATCCTTAGTACAATTTTGATGTGATGTACATACTTAATTCCAAAGGGAAAAACATTGTGCAATGAATGTGATGTAATCTAAATATTAATCTATTAGAAAAGTGAAGAAATAATGTCATGTATTACAGAAACAATGCATCATGTTCATGTGGTTTTCTTCTTATTTCAGAATAATACATTGTATTCAGCGAGAAAACATTTTAAATATCATTTGTCATTTCAAAGGAAACATTTTCAGAAAGACCTATCATAAATGTGACAGCTTAAATACTGCATACCAAAACATAACTGTCATTGACTAAACAAAGCAGCTCCAGTGTGTGCTTTTTTAGAAGTAATACATTATTTTCAGTGCTGCGTTTTATGCCAGTATCTGGAGATAACATTTTCAATTTTGCTACTGGCAAAAAATGGAAGTTGGAGATATTATAAAAAATGTAGAAATGCATGAAATAAAATAATTTTAAAGTAAATAAGAGAATAAATAATCTTTTTGTCAAATATCCCAGACAGACATTATATTAAGTTCAGCAAAAAATGAAATAGATGGATGTTATAATCTCAAAAATTTAAATAACTATATTTTTTAAATTTTTTTGCTTTCCTCATTGAGTTCCATTTCGTTATTATAATTGTTGAAAGTATTTTATTCACATTTAAAGCTATTAAAGGTAAATTACTTATACTATTTTTCAGGGTTATTCACACAAAATATGCTTTATAAAAAGGCTCTACAGAAGTAACTGAAGGCTGACCGCCGAAATGTGCGTCTGGTCTTATGGTGTATGTGTAAGGGGTGTACTGGGACCGTGTGATGCTCCGCTCCCTTCCTCATATGATAATTTCATGTTCGTTTAAATGTATGCATTATTATCTGCCGCTGTTATGTATATGTACGTATATTTATGTGTTACGAAGATTTCGGAAAGCGTACTACTCCAAATTAGACACCAGATGGGGCACATTATTGTACATAGTTAATATAGGAGGGGTCCTGAACATAGTTAATAGGGCCAGGGCACCAAGATAGTGTGGGTGGGCTTTAGACCCCGGGCAGTACAGCAACCCCGTAACGTTGGAAGTGAGAAGCCCAGCTGTCCAGTGCCCAGTGGGTCAGAAGTGCAGCCGAGGCAGCAGTGGTGACAGCAGAGGTGGAACAGAAGTTACAGAAAAGGTCATCGCAGTACAGGGACGCAGGTGGCTCCAGAAATGTGGCAGCTCACTACATGGGCAGATGCCCTTCTGTCAGGGGCGAAACAGATGAGGGAACGCCTAAGCGTAATGAGTCTGAACAGGGAGGATGCTGCATTACTGTATGAGATGACCCAGGAATGTACTGGAGGACCTAGGAAAGAGTGCAGGGAAAGTGAAGGATGAGAACTGTATGAAACCCTATGCTGATGTTGTATCTGGAAAGGATGTACTGCGAAAAGAAAGAAGTAAAGTTCTATGTTTTAAGTTGCAACTGGACTCTGCCTCTTTATGTGTCAGATTAAACAAAGAAGTGATCCTGCAAATAAAGGTGGCTTCTGAGTACCAGGCAAGTGAAACAGTGAGACTTTGTGTATGTGATGGGGTGGACAGGGTGCACTACAGCAGACAGCTTTGTGGGCCACGACTATGGCCTTGGCTGCCCCTCACATATGCCACATCCCACACTACAGGTATTGCTCTACTTATATCTTGTTTGCAGGTTGTCAATGAGTGGTACTTTTGTTTTTTGTTTGTTCTTGAGGTGGGTTTGTTTTTAGGACTGTGATTATGCTGCAAACATAAAAAGCCAGAGCTGAAGGTATCAGTCTTTCAATAATAATATAAATGCGTGTTATACCTCTATTGCACAAATCCCGGCGTATACAATGGCGTCCCTCTGCCCCGACGTGCGTTTCACTCTGCTTCTTCGTGAGGCTGATACTTTCAGCTCTGGCTTTATATGTTTGCAGAATAGTACTATTTAGGTAGCTGACACTTTATCGTAGCACATTGTCCAGACTGTATTTTACCTAGGTTCATTTGGACATCCTTATATAGCAGTCTCTATTTTAAGCTACATATTTATTTGCACCTACCTTGTTTTCTATTTTTTTGTGCCTCTTTTTGCCTGTTTGCACAACTATTCCCATTACTTCTATATATTTGCTTTCAACTTTGTCCCAGGTTTAAGTAGTGTCATTTTATTTATTTATTGATGTGCATTCCTTTTGGTAGCATTTATGAATGTTTAATCAATGAATTGCCCCTTACCTTTTGATTGGCTACAAATATAGTTTTGGGTTATACTTTTTGATTGTATTCCTGCACAGGATGGATCAAAATGTGTATCATGTCCCTCTTTTATACTTATATCTAGAACCTTTCTTTGTTTATTTCTAATTAACATTTTAATATTGTAATGAATAAAATATAGTTATTTTACTTATATTTCTAAGTACTTCTTTCCTTATCTTGGTATAAATTTATCAGTGGTAAATTTTATGACTAATAAGAAAATGTTGAAGTACAAAACCCAAACTACATGGGTCTACTTAAATTTGGACAAAAACGTGTGATATCTAATTACAAAGGACATGTTTGGTACAAAGTCAACACTACACATCTCCAAAAGAACACCACACACACACACACACACACACACAGTGAAACATTGTGGAGGTAGCATTATGCTTTGGAGTTGCTTTCCAGCTGCTAGAACTGGTGCTTTATTAAATGTTGAAATAATTATGAACAGTTCTAATTATGTAAATTTAGCCAAAAAACCCTTCAAGTTTTTGCTAAAAAGTTGAAGATGAAAAGGAAGTTTACCTTTCAGCATGACAATGACAATAAGCATTCCTCCAAATCAACAAAAGAATAACTTTCCCAGAAGAGGCTTTGGAATGGCCCAGCCAGAGCCTAGACCTGAATCCGACTGAAAATATGTGGAGTGCCCTGAATAGAATGCAGTTCACAGGAGATGTTCTCTCAAACTGAAATATTTTGAGTGCTACTGCAAGGAATAGTGGGCAAAGATTGCAAATTCTAAACATGCCATGCTGATAGACTCCTACCCAAAAAGATTGAATGCTGCCATAATTCAAAGGGTTCTTCCACAAACTATTAGTTTAAGGATGTGCATATTTTGGCAACCAAATTTGAATTATTTATTTTTGATTATCCGTCCGATAAGACTTGAGGTTAGTTTTCAAGTGAATTGTAGAAATTATGGGTGACATTAATACTCGAAAAAGTAAAAAATAAAAAAATTTTTTACATGACTAAACCCTGACATTTCCAAAAGGGTGCTTATACTTTTTATATCCACTTTATATGATTATGAATATCAATGTTATTCTTTAATAGCAAATTATACTGTAAGAACAAGGTGAATACATGGAAAATTAGATAAATTGGAAATAGAAGCAATCAGAGTTAAACAGTAGTGATGAGTGAATGTACTCACCACTACTCATTACTTGCCCGAGTATCACGTTACTCGGTGTACTCTGCAAGTACCGTGCATTTCGGGATTACTCGGCAGGAACTCGGATCTCCACCCATTTTTTTTGGCAGACTTTAGAGACCCAATCACACTGCAGAGATTGTCTGCCAGGCAATGAAAAGCCGCAGCCATCTTTGTTGAGGTCATGCAGTGATTGGCTGGCCGCACAGCATCATCAGGGGTATAGGAGAACGGACGCAGCCCTGCTCGACTCCCGATTGAGATAGTGTAGGGAGAGGTGCTGCCAAGATAGGGTCAGAATTGGGGATTTATTAGTCAGTGTGGGGTCTACCATCCTAAACTACTCAAATACAGCTAAACCAACAGTCCTTCTAAGGACTAATTCCAAAGTAAATAGTTCCAGTGTAAAGTAGGCAAGGTAGTGCATGTCGCTCTATACACATCAGTTCAAGGCCTGCAGGCACTGTATGTGTGTTTATAGATCATTGCATACATCAAGAGGGTACATTCCCTTCCTGTGTTCTGGTGCTGCTGCTACCTGTAGGATATATTGGTCGTATATAGCTAGCCCCAGGTGTAATTGGAATACAGGCCACACATTTTTTGGTGTGGTATCTCCGTGCCAGCTCATATCTGCTCAAATTTTAGCCAGTTTACAGCAGTTTTCTTTTTTTGTCCTGGCTGTCACTGTACTTGTATACAACAGTATTTAGCAAAAAATAAAAAAAATACAGGCTACAAATTTTTTGGTGTGGTATCTCCATGGCAGCTCACATCTGTGTGTGCTCAAAATTTGGCCAGTTTACGGCAGTTTTCTTTTTTTGCCCTGGGTGAAACTGTATTTATATACAGCACTATTTAGCTAAAAAAAAAAAAAAAAACATTTGTCGTAGTGGCATCTCCGTGCCAGCTCAAATCTCTGCGTGCTCAAAGTTTGGCCAGTTTACGGCGGCTTTCTTTCTTTTGTCCTGGCTGTCACTGTACTTAAATACGGTGGTATTTAGTCAAAAAACAAAAAAAAATACAGCCCACACATTTGTCATAGAGGTATCTCCGTTGCAGCTCATATCTGTGTGTGCTGAAAGTTTGGCCAGTTTACTGCGGTTTTCTTTTGTGGTCCTGGCTGTCACTGTACTTAAATACGGCAGTATTCAGCCCAAAAAAAAATACAGCCCACACATTTGTCGTAGTGGTACCTCCGTGCCAGCTCATATCTGTGCTTGCTCAAAGTTTGGCCAGTTTAGGCCGGTTTTCCTTTTTTGTCCTAGGTGTCACAGTGCTGATATACAGCACTAGTTAGCCCAAAAATAATAAAAAGGGCGCACATTTGTCTTAGTGCTATCGCCGTGCCAGCTCATATCTGTGCCTGCTCAAAGTTTGGCCAGTTTAGGACGGTTTTCTTTTTTGGTCCTGGGTGAAATAGTACTTATATACACCACTATTAGCCAAAAAAACAAAAAAAACACATTTGTCGTAGTGATATCTCCATGACAGCTCATATCTGTGTGTGCTCAAAGTTTGGCCAGTTTAGGCCGGTTTTCCTTTTTTTGTCCTGGGTGTCACAGTACTGATATACAGCACTAGTTAGCCCAAAAATAAAAAAAACAGGGCACACATTTGTCGTAGTGGTATCGCCGTGCCAGCTGACATCTGTGTACGCTCAAAGTTTGGTCAGTTTAGGCCAAAACATTGTATTTTTTTTGCTAACACACAACCTAGTTGCATATTCGACCAGAGGGTGATTACATACCCATGATAGTCAGCATGAGAAAAGCAAAGAGCAAATACCTGCTCCGAACAAGCATATAAACCAGGAGAAAAAAGGAGCGTATAGGTTACCGAAAATACAAAATCTTTTATTCAATAACAATGTGTATCTGTACATAAAAGTCATAAAGGACATATAACACAGGTGGCAGCAGAAATTACATCAAATGCATTGCAAATCACAGTATATAGGACCCCACATATATCCAGACCCGAGCCAAACCATACCCACAATGAGATTATTGTATTTTTTTTGCAGTCTGTTAACATAATTATTAAATCTGATAAGGCCAAAAACATTTTTACATAAAGTCCAGATAGGTAAAAGTGTGATTTTCAAGCACACGTATCACATACAAGTTGACTCCCAAATCACCCTTTTGTATTGAACCTGTATAATATTCTATTCCATTTACAATGGGCAAGACGCGTGACAATAGACGGCGAAGTGGATGTGATGGTGATTGTGCAGACCGAGGCCATTGGCGAGATGAAATTGGCCCACCGAAAGCACCCACATCATCTCACTGGACATTAGTGTCTGAAGTCCTAGGGGACAGCGGCAAGACAGCACTATTGAAGGCCGAGCAGTGTGAAAAGATTGTTGGTTGGATAATACTTACAGTTACTTATCCAACACCAACAGCACCCTGTCTTTAACATGGTCAAGTCACAGTAACAATGATTCTGGACCGCATATTCCTTACTCTGATCCTCACCATGCTGAGTGCCCTGAGACAATTGATTCCACACTCGGACACTCCGAAGAGCTGTTCAGTTTTTCATTTGGAGATTTGTGCCTCTCGCCTGGTCTACTTGAAGCAGGGCAAGATGATATTCCATGTAGTGATGCACAAATCTTTGAGCAGCCACAGTCACAAGAGGTGGACGATGATGAGACACAATTGCCGGAAAGTCAGGAGGAGGACCAGGGTGGGGAAGTGGAAGATGAGGTGGTGAATGATGTAGTAACAGACCCAACCGGCAGGAAGACATGCAGAGCGAGGACAGCAGCACACAGGGGGAGGAAGGCATTGAACCAATTCAGGCAGGAAGAAGCAGTGTGGTGGCTGCAGACAGAAGGCGTGCAACCGTTCCCCATAACTCCAACCTGACAGAAGTTACCAGTCCAACTGTTAGGTCTTCCCGAGTCTCGTTATTTTTCAAAGACTCTGCCGATAACCCCAAACAGGCCATTTGCAACACCTGTCATGCCAGAATCAGCAGGGGTAGCAAAACTACCAGCCTTACCGCCACCAGCTTGATCAGGCACATGGCAGCAAAGCACTCGACTTTGTGGGCCCAACCCCAGGCTACAGGAAGTGTCTGCAGGTGACACCACTGCTTCTTCCACTGTTGTGCATGCAAGCCAATGGCCTGTCCAGGGTGCATGCGAAGATGCCTCCTGCCCTGCACCTGCCATTGCCCACAGTCAAATAGCACCATGATCAAGCATGTCCACATCCTTGTCCGAGCACAGCCTTCAGTTGTCCATGCACCAGTCATTGGAACGTAAGCGGACATATGCAGCCAACGCCCCACAGGCAACAGTACTCAATTCCCATATTTCTTGTCTGCTTGCGGTCTAAATTTTACCTTTTAGGCTCGTGGAGATGGAAGCTTTCCACAACCTGATGGCAGCGGCTGTCCCAAGGTACTCTGTCCCCAGCTGCCACTATTTCTCCCGCTGTGTTGTCCCGGCATTACACAAGCACGTGTCCCACAACATTACCCGTGCCCTCAACAATGCAGTTACTGGGAAAGCACACCTAACCACAGACATGTGGACAAGTGCTTGTGGCCAGGGATGGTACATCTCGCTGATGGCACACTGGGTTAACATAGTGGAAGCCGAGATCCAGTCAGACCTTGGGATGGAACACGTCCTCCCGACGCCAAGGATTGCGGTCCCTACATCAATCAGGATAGCCCCCCTATGTACAGCTCATGCACCTCCTCCTCCTCCTCTTCAGCCTCCATGTCAGAAATGAGCACATCAGTCACAAGCTGGAAGCACTGCAGCACTGCCAAAGCAAAGCGGCAACAGGATGTGCTGAAGCTAATTTGCTTAGGTGACAAACGGCACAATGCTGAAGAGTTGTTGACAGCTCTGAAAGAGCAGGAAGATGTGTGGCTGACACCGCTAAATCTCCAGCCAGGCATGGTTGTGTGTGACAATGGCAGGAACCTGGTGGCGGCTTTGAGGCGAGGCGAACTGACACACGTACCATGCCTGGCCCATGTGCTGAACCTTGTTCTTCAATGTTTTCTAAAAAGCTATCCGGAGCTTCCGTATCTGCTGGTTAAAGTACTCCGCCTGTGTACACATTTTAGAAAGTCAGCAACAGCTTTAACCACCCTTGCCTTGCTTCAGCAATGGTTGCAGACTCCAGCTCACAGACTGGTGTGTGATGTACCCATGCATTGGAACTCTACACTGCATATGTTAGAAAGGATTTGTGAGCTGAACAGGGCATTTGGTAACTACTCTACCAGCATCAACAAGGTTGTGGTGGGTATTCAGTTTTGACTTCACACATAAGATCTCAGGAGTGGACATGGATGTCAGACATATGTAACATCCTCCAAAAGTTTGACGACTCCAACAAGATGGTGAGCGGTGATGACGCCATAATTAGCATCACCATCCCGCTTATCTGCATTCTGAAAAGCTCTCTGCTCACAATGAAAGAGGAGGTATTGCAGGCAGAGCACAAGGACATGGATCAAGGAACCATACAGGGTGATTACACACAGCCCTGCCTCGTGTCATCACAACGTGGATTGGTTGACAATGAGGAAGAGGAGGAGGAGGAAGAACAGGAGCTACTTTCATGCGTTATAGACAGGACTACAACCATAACTGTCATGCCGTCTGTTAAGCGTGGATGGCCTAAGTACAGGGAAGAAGATGGAGAGGAAGAGGAGGAGGAGGACACCTTGGTCAGTCGTCCTGTTGGTGAGGACACGGAAGGCTTACCTGTTACCAGTCTTGCATGCATAGCTGACTTTATTTTGCGCTGCCTTTCCCGTGACCCTCGTATTGTCAAAATATTGAGTACCAGTCATTACTGGCTAGTGACACTTTAGACCTATGGTACAAGGATAAGTTTCAATCTCTTGTTCCAGAGGCAGACAGGTGTAACAAAATGGAGCAGTACGATAGGGCCATTGTTGCTGAATTATTAAAAAAATTTCCACCTCAAAACGCTGGCGGCAGAGATAACAGTTCATTGGCCAACCAAGCAGGACAGGCGAGACAGACACAAGTCCACTTCAGCAGAAGCAGGGGATCACTGGCAAAGTTCTGGGACAGTTTTCCAAGACCCCCCCATCACCCATACACTGAGAAGCGGGGTAATCTGACAAGGAATGCAATCTTCTCTAAGATGCTGAGGGAGTACCTCGCTGACCGTACCAACGTCCTTCGTGATTCCTCTGTGCCTTTTAATTATTGGGTATCCAAGCTGGACACGTGGCATGAGCTGGCTTTTTACGCCTTGGAGGTTCTGGCCTGCCCTGCCACTACTGTTTTTTCCGAGCGGGTTTTCAGTACTGCTGGTAGCATTCACATAGATAAGTGCATTCGCCTTTCTACGGAAAATGCAGACAGGCTGACTCTTATAATGAAATGAACAAGTAATGGATTGGGCCTGACTTCTCGACACCACCTAATGATGACAGCGAAGCATAAACTCCAATGTAGTGTTTTTTTGGGAGGTGTATTCCCATGCACCTCTTCACAATCAAACATGCATATACGCTTCCTGGTTTTGGCTATTTGGTGTCCTCCTCCTCATTCTCCTCATCCTCACCGTCCACCACCACTTCAATGCCAGGGTGAAAGCATTCAGTCATGCTCCGGCCACTCTGTTTTGGCAAGGGTGTTATGATGCCGGTCACCAAAATACAAAAAATATGTACATCCCCATAGGGGAAAAGTTTGCCATACCATACACCAAGTGTAAGAGCATTACAAGTCAAGGAGTCCACTCCTAGAAATTGGGCCTATTTTTTAATCAGCCTTCCTCCACGTCTCATCATCCGCTGCCACTAGATCATAAGGGTTTACGTGTTCCATGCAGCTACAGCCAGTGTCAAATTCCAAACAAGGGTGGGTGGTTTTGATGGGCCAAAAATACTTCTTATGGAAAAGGTTGAAAATGGTTGCCAGCCAACACACTTAGGGTATGGGCATTACAAGTCTAGGAGACCGGCTCCTTTTTAATGGGACATTTTTTGTTAAGAGGCCCTCCTCCATGTTTCTTCCAAGTGGGGATTGGGGTTATTGGGGTACATATGACTTGGTAGCAGGGCAGCCCTTGCAGTCAATTCATAAGAAAACAGAAAGGGAGTGCAAAATGAATAATGTGACGTGGATTTTCCTGGGCCCATCCAGTATGTGGGTTCAAAGGCTTTTTGTGGTGCATATGACTTGGTAGCAGGGCAGGCCTTGCAGTCAATGCATAAGAAAACAGAATGGGAGTATAAAATGAATAATGTGAAGTGGATTTTCTTGTGCCCATCCAGTATGTGGGTTCAAAGGCTTATTGGGGTGCATAAGACTTGATAGCAGGGCAGGCCTTACAGTCAATACATAAGAAAACAGAATGGGAGTGCAAAATGAATAATGTGAAGTGGCTTTTCCTGTGCCCATCCAGTACCTGGGTTCAAAGGAATATTGGCGTGCAGATCACTTGGCAGCAGGGCAGGCCTTGCTGTCAATGCATAAGAAAAGAGTATGGGAGTACAAAATGAATAATGTGAAATGGATTTTCCTGTGCCCATCCAGTATGTGGGTTCAAAGGCTTATTGGGGTGCATAAGACTTGGTTGCAGGACAGGCATTGCAGTCAATCCATAAGAAAACAGGATAGGAGTAAAAAATTAATAATGTGAAGTGGATTTTCCTGGGCCCATGCAGTATGTGGGTTCAAAGGCTTTTTGGGGTGCATATGACTTGGTAGCAGGGCAGGCCTTGCAGTCAATCCATAAGAAAACAGGATGGGAGTACAAAATGAATAATGTGAAGTGGATTTTCCTGTGCCCATCCAGTATGTGGGTTCAAAGGCTTATTGGGGTGCATATGACTTGGTAGCAGGGCAGGCCTTGCATTCAATGCAATATTTTTTATGGAAGCCATCCTGGATATCTCGTGAAAGGAATATTGGGGTGCGTCGTAATTCTTGGCAGCCCATCCACTCACTGCATAGGCTATATCAGTTTAGGAGACCCACTGTTTAATAATGGCCCTTTAAGCAGATTAATGCTGCCTGATGCCCTGTAAAAATAGGCTCTGTGACTTTAAAAGTCCCTCCTTCTTAAATGAAACAAGATATTTCTGCTTATGTGTCACACACACCACATGGCCAGCTAGGGTTGGTAAATGTTACAATGGCATTCCCCAGTGAATGCATTTGTTTTGGTTGAAAGCAATGTTTAAAGTTGAAAAACGCTTCAAAAACACTGCATCTCAACATAGCCTAAGTGGTGGAGGAACATTTGGTCTGGGATTAATTATATTGCCTTATATTCAAGTCATTAACCTGGAAATGATGTACCTTAACATATTTACCAGCAAAATCCGTTTTGGTTTCGTTTTGGTATGTTTTTTGGCGCACCGGTAAAAATGGCATGAAACTCTAACAACATTGTTTAAAGCTGTGAACTACGAGTCAGGAATGCTCCCAGGGAGATCCCCATGATGTCCCCGTGTCATTTGAGCAGTGTGTCCATTTTCAGATGTTTTTAGACCTTAAAAGGACCCCCGGGGGGATCGCGCTAAAAATGCTCGGGTCTCCCATAGATCAATTGGGCTCGTTGTTCTGTCCGAGTATTCCAATTTGCTCGACCTGAGCAATGAGCACACGAGCATTTTATTGCTCGCCCAGCACTATTAAACAGACATTTCAGTGGATTATTATTATTATTTTAATGATTTACATTAAAGCACCTTTGAATTTAGTAAACTGTACATGTGAAATCAGAGTTTACAATATGTGACAATAAGTTAACAATACAAACAAGGCACAGAGCAAGAATAGCTAACTATAACTAAGTGACAAAAGTGTACAATGGGAGAGTGGACCATGCATGTGAGGATTTACAGCAGCTAGTGAAGGGGTAAAGAAAAAGAGGCAAAGGTAGAAGCTGCAGATACTAGCAGTGTCATTGTAGCATCATAGGTGTCACAGTTATTAGTCTTTCCTGTAGGGATGGATTTTCAAGTTGGGTTTAAAGGTTTCAAAGTTGGGAAATGGTCTTATAAGTTGGGTCAGTGAGTTTTAGAGTACAGAAAAATCACAGAGATATATTGAATATGGTTGTGAAGGAGCACAATTGATGAAAAAAATGAAGGAGATCTTGTGAGAACTGCAATTACTTGTGGGGAGGTAGCAGGAGGTAAAAAAGAAGAAGAAAGATGTATGGCAGGGACAGGTTGTGAAATACCTTGTTGTCATTTTTAGTATTTTGAACTGAATTCTTTAGACAGTGGATAGCAAATGAAATTGGCAGAGAGGGAAGGCAGAAGAATAACAAGGGAGAGGTTGGTGTGTGGTGAGCCATGTTGAAAGAGACAGATGTTACAGAGGGGGTTGTTGGTACATGTAGTTCCCCTGGCAGCAGATGGTAATGTCAAGGTAGCTGAAGTGGGTGGCTTGATCCCACAACCCGCGCCAAGGGTTCTCACATTTGCAAGTCCTAACGGTAAACTTCATAGAAAAAAGCACAAAAAGGACTAAAAATCCTCCAAAAAAATCAAGAATTAATATAGCACAAAGGGATTGCAGTGCTTACCTATCCAGGTATCTGCACTAGTGCACTCCCAGGATGCAGCAAGCCATGTGATAAAGATGGCGGCAATACAGGTGCAAAATACTGATGAGGCAACCACTGACAGCCTACCAACTCATGGTGGGGGTGATTGCTTAGTATACAATTGCACAAAAGAGGCTTTTATATAGCGCTGGCCACACACAGTTAATGCGCAGTGTCTGGCTTACAGCCTATTAGTGACACCCATACTATTAGATCAGGTGTGCTGTCCAGCACTACCTAGATGCAGCCCATGAGGGCAGACACACCAGTAGACAAGACTAAAAATACTGGACCTGGTTGCACCCTGAAAAATGAAGTGCAAAAAACATATATATAAATAATATATGAGGTATTAGTTGATATTTTGGCCAAGATATGTAAGCCTGCAACGGATAATCTGAGGATTATCTTCACATCGGGGACAGGTGAGGGATATGGTTGTTTTTTATTTTCTGTATTTTACAGGGGATCTGGGCTTCAATGAATTAGGCATAAGGTGAGCAAAATTGTGCTTTTTATTTTTATTTTAAATAAAGATGTCTGTGTCTTTCCTTCAAATTATAGATTTTAATTTGGCTGTATAATTTTTACAACCCAACTATGGAGTTAGCTGTGGAGGTGCATTCTAGACGCCTCTGAATTTTAAACCACTGGACTTGATGTCAGCCGACAATACAAAGCTAACATCAATCCCATAAATATTACCCCACTTGCCATCGCATCGGGGAAAGTGGGAACAGCTAGGCCAAGTGCCAGATTTGGTGCATTGATGCACCGTTTCTGTGGTGGATGATAGCTGATGTTCTTAGCCTCAGAGGAGGGCCAATGTCCCTGGCCCTTTCCCTGGCAATTAATATCAGTCCACAGCTGTCTGTTTAGCTTTTGCTTATTTGAAATTATGGCAGAACCCTACATATATTTTTTTCACGGTTCCTCCATAAAATAATTAGTAAAGACTACCCAAACACCTTTGAGCAGATATTAATAGCCTGGGAACCTTTATGGATATTGCATTCCTTCCCAAAATATTAATATTCTGGTACCAGAACCGAACTATTTTTTTAGATGTTTGGCCGAATCTGCCAGACCCAAACATCCATGGTTTTGACCATCATTAAATAGTGAGTTTTGTGATTTTATGTCAGTATAATAGGTACATAACAGAGTAAAAAGATAAGAATTATCTGTATTATCTGTCTGTCTCCTAAATGGTTGCGTAGAGGTGGGACAGTACTGATTGGCAATACATTGTCTATGATCACATAATGCTTTTTTGCTGTGCTTTTTTTTCTACAGACAAAACCTGATCCCTTGCAGTAAAGAAGCATCTTACAAAAATAAGTTTTTGCTGAGTTTTTGGTTGTTTTTTGCTGCATTTTTTTGTCTCTTGTGCATGTTGAAAAAGTTTAGTGGTCCCTCAAAGAAAGCATGATTTAACTACCCTAGGTTTCTGGACCAAAAATGCAGCAAAAACTGATTCCTGAGTTTTTTGCTGCATTTTTGAACAAACCCATTGTTTCCTGTGGGTGAAAAAAACACTCCAAATACCCTGAAAAAATGCTGAAACAAGTGACATGCTGCAGTTTGCACAACTAGTACTCTTTTTTGGCCAAGATAAATATAACGTGAGGAACAAGGGAAAACCAGTGGTACATAAAGTCAGCCATAAGTGCCAAGCTCCCTGCAGTCAATATTTCCCTGTCTCCACTATGATGATCACTTTCCATCTCCTTCTCCTCCTCTTCCTCCTCATTCCACTCCTCAGCCCACACATATATGAGAAACTGGACTAAGGTTTGTGGGTACTAGCCTTTGTTCCACTAGCCAACAGCTCCTGTTCCTCCTACTTCTCCTACTCAGCCTCCACCTCCTCATTGTTAACCAATTCATGCTGAGCAGATGAGATAAGCCTTTGCTCAGTAGTATCTTCCTGTCTCATGTCTTCCTCCATCTCCATCTGCATATATAGTTTCATGTTGAATTATGAGCAGAGACTGTTTAAGTAGGTACAGAAGCAGGATTGCTGAGCTGACAGCAGCATGATTGCCACTCACCATCTTTGTCGAGTCCTTAAAGTCTTTGAGAACTGCATAAATGTCAGACATCCATGACCACTCTTTAGATGTTATGTGCGGAAGCTGACCAGAATACCGACAGACGTGTTGGAGCTAGTAGTCAACAACTGACCTCTGCTGCTTACTAAGACTTGCCAGCACGTGCAGTGTTGAGTTCCAGTGTGTGGGCACGTCTCACACCAATTTATGAGCTGGCACTTGTATGTGCTGCTGCAGCAGCAGTGCCAGAGTGGCAGCAGCTGTAGCTGACTTGCGGAAATGGGTGCTGATGCAGCGTACCTTGACCAGAAGCTCTGGCAAATTTAGGTAGGTTTTACGAAACTACCAAGTTGAGCACGTTGGCCAAGCATGGTGCATGTGTGAGCTTCCCATGCTTCACATCCGCCACCAGGTTATGGCCATAATTACACATAGCCATTATCTGGTTGGAGATTCAGTGGCAAAAGTCACAGATCCAAACTCTGCTGCAGAATAGCTTGTTGCCACTTTGCTGAGACAGTGCTAAAGAGCTTCCAGCATCCTGGTGATGTGTATGACGTGCTCTGAGAAAACACATTGGAGATGGAGGACAAGGAGGAGCAGGATGGGGTAGAGGAACTGATGTATGAGGTGAAGGAAACCCAGAATAAAAGTAGGGCCAACAATCCTTGGTGTTGGAAGACTATGTGCCGTGTCAGGGTGGGATTCAGCTCCGGCCTCCACAATGTTCATCCAGTGTACCATCAGTGAGATGTAGCTTCCATGGCCACAAGCACTTATCCACCTGTTGGTCTTTATGTGGACAATCCCAGTAACCGCATATGTGCTGGTACAAGGTGGGGATGCCACACCAGGACAAAAAGTGGCATCTGGGAACCAAGTACCAAGGGAAATCCTCAGTATTAGCAATCGAAACGGCAATATGTCCATGGCAAGGAGCCTAGAAATGTGTCCGTTTAGCCTTTGAGCCAGTGGGTAGGTGTGGGGAAACTTTCTCTTTTGTTTCAAGGCCTGGGGTAGGGGCAGATGAAAGCTGTGCTGGGACATAGACTTGGAAGTGCCTGATGATAGTAAGTTACAATGTGCAAGGATAGGTGTAGGGAGGGAGGCATCAGCTCCAGTGTTATGGACAGAGAATTTGGAAAGAGGCAGTAGGGTAACTCGATGGCACCAATCGTGGACTCAGGCATTCAGGCCATCAAGTCGGGTGCTTAGGTGACAAGTGCCTGATCCTGCAGGTGGTAGTTAGGCTCATAGTGGTCAGGCTGCTGCTGATCTTGGAAAGGCAATCACAGAAAAACACAACAGACTAGTGAAAAGAACCATGATAGTGCATTATATACAATAATAATTTATTATTATATCACTAGTCAATATGGAAAATTGTGTTTAGACACATTGAAATTCATATAGAAGCACCACAAAGAAAAAATCTTAATGCAAAGATGATAGTTTATTGATAAATAATCATGGAAAAAGGGATCAGGATAAAAGTGACGGTTACAAGTGACATGCAAAACCGCAACTGACAAGGGTGGCAAACGCAAGGAGACTACCCGGAATATATATGAACAACATGATAGGCTGATGTCAATTATAACACTGATGACAAAAGTTGTGCCCCACAATGTGAAATAAAGAAGCGCTCATAAGGTAAATCCTAATTATGTATGGCAAATATTTCCAAATGGACAGTGTACATACCAGGTGGGGTGGGCGGCTGAAGTGGTGGCACCTGGTATGTACACTGATTTTTTATTTGTGATCTTGGAAAGGCACAGGTTGCCCACCTTGTCCCTCTGGTTACACTAATGCCTCTTCATGCCTGTTTCGGTGCTGCTGATCCCTCCACCTCAGCGCTGCTGATCCCTCCACCTCAGCGCTGCTGACTTCACTGTGCATGCTACATTCCCTGGTTGGGTTGGTGACTTTGTCATCCATCATCTCGTCTTCCACCACCACTCCCTGGTCCTTCAGACTTGGTGACTTGACAACAACAAGCTGACTTATTGGCAACTGTGACTGATCATCATCTTCGTCCTTTTATAAAAGTTGCTATAACTTACTGTCATCTTCTTGTGGCCATGGAAGCACTAAGTTTTGTGCATCAA
The DNA here is from genome assembly GCA_009801035.1 of Oophaga pumilio. NCBI lineage: Eukaryota > Metazoa > Chordata > Amphibia > Anura > Dendrobatidae > Oophaga > Oophaga pumilio. Next base: position 101,676 of record VIAB01005190.1, on the reverse strand, counting down.
TAAACAGCATTTGCTCCTGTCTCTCTTGGAACATACAGTGTGAGAGGCTACAATCATGAAATGATGTTGTAAAGAGCTCCTCGGAGTGTCCTAGCATGGGACCACTAGTGTACTGGGACTCAACATGGTGGGAGAAAGCAGGATCAGGGTGAGGATGAAGTGATCCAGACTGTTGGCTGGTGAAACTGGACTGTTTAGAAGAATTGGTGGTGCTGCCAAGGATGCTGGAAGCATCATCTGCTATCCAATCGACCAGTTTTTCGCACTTATCTGGCGTCAGAAATGGTGTATCATGCCTCCCTACAAAGTGTGACAGGAAACTGTGTCATGGATGGACGTGTTTCTTGTGCTCTAGAAACAGGCATAGTTGCAGCCTCCCCATGTCTTTGGCATCTCCATGGACCATCATCAACACTTCTTCTTTTACATCTCTTACAGCATGCCTTACTCATTTTGTAATTGTTAGGTCTCTAGAAACAAAGTTTATTTTTATATACAAAAAAGTCTCACCTCCAGCAGGCAAAGTGGTTTCTTGGAGTTTAGTACCAACCTAATGTATCACAAAGCACAGCATATTGTATGGATGAGTAATTCAAACAAGAATAATATTTCAATTCTTTTTGTGAGTGTTATATAATAATGAAATGTATCACAGACCATGTAATACTCTATGGATGAAGAATTGAATCCAGAAAAAATGTTCAAAGCTTTTTGTGAATGTTAGATGCCAATGAAATGTACCACAGATCACATAATACTATATGGGTGAGTAACTGAACGCAGGGAAATTTTACAAGGCTTTTTCTGACTGTTAGATACAAACAGAATATACCACAGACCACGTAATATTATATGCAAGAGCATTTGAATCCAGAAAAAAATGTAAAAGCTTTTTGGAAGTATTTTATAAGACCAAAATGTACCGCAGAGCATGTGATACTATATGGGTGAGTAATTAAATGCTTAAAAATTTTTAAATGCTTTTGTGAGTGTTATGAACCAAACAAATTTACCACAGACCACATAATACTGTATGCATGAGGAATTGAATCCAGAAATATATTTTAATGCATTTTGACAATGTTAGATACCACCAATGTAAAAAAAATTTTCAACAGTTTTTGTAAATGTTAGATACCAATGAAATGTACCACAGAGCACATAATACTGTATGGGTGAGTAAATGAATAAAGAAAAATGTTATAAATCTTTTTCTGACTGTTGAATATAAACAAAATTCAACGCAGACAACGTAATACTATATGGTAGAATAATTGAATCCAGAAACATGTTTAAAAGCTTTTTTAAAGTGTTTTATAATGCCAAAATGTACCACAGAGCACGTGATACCATATGGGTGAGTAATTGAAGGCAAAAAAATGTCAACAATTGCTGTAAATGTTATAAATCAATGAAATGGACCAAAGCACATGTAATACTATATGGGTGAGTAATTTAACCTATAAATTTGTTTAAACACTTTTTTGATATGTTAGATATCACAGAGTTGGACCAATATCACAGAATACTGTATGGGTGAGTAATTTAATTAAAAAAATTCAAATTTTTTTTTGGAATGTTAGATATCACAGAAATGTACTTTACACCACAGAGTGATGAGTGATTAATTTAACATTAACCCCTTCACCCCCAAGGGTGGTTTGCACGTTA
>VIAB01005190.1:9513-23280 GCA_009801035.1 Oophaga pumilio | reverse complement strand
TATTTTTCGATACCGAGCAGTATCGCTCAACACTAATAAACAGTAGTCGGAACAGTGCACTGAACTGTTTAGCTGTACTAATTTTGCACTAAGCACCTTACTTAGATTACTTGCTTAAACTTTAGTTCATTCAGAATGGAGGCAGCAATTTGTACATTAATACCTCACATTCTGCATGTCTGCCTTAACAAAAGGGGCCGCTGGAGGAAGATGTGGCTAATTTATGCCACTTAATAAATGAGGTGCACAAAACAAATAGTGTGACTCCAGCAGAAATGTACTTAAGTCAGAGCTGTAATACATTTTTGGAATAAAGTAAGCTTAAATTTTCATGGATTTGATGGGTGTAGGCATACTTTGTCCCTCCCATGCTCCCCCATATTCAACCCATAATGGCCTGGACTGGCATGTAAACACCAAAAGTCGCAATATTTTCCACAGCTTCAAAGTTGTTAAAAAATATTGTGATTCAGTATGGTGTTTTACACAGAGTACTGGCATACACACCTTAATGAAATGAACCCTTAAGGTGAAATTTTTGTAGGGGCTATATCCTCCTGAATAGGACTTTGTGTTTATACTGTCAATTTGGGCCAAATGACTCCCCTTACAGCTGGTAAGAAAAGTAAGTGAGAGAGAGAGATATAGGAGAGAGGGAATATTTTTATTTTAAGAAGGAAAGTCAGGAAAGATTTTATTTTAAAAACAATATTTTCAATTTAATTGTTTAGTAAAGGCAATATCACATAATACTTTAATATTTATTTCTTTTGTGGGATAAAAGTATACATCCAAAAATATTGAATGGAAAATTGTGCTTTAAAACAGTACAGTTTTCTTTTTTACAAGGGATTGTATTGTTTTTCCAAGTAAATGTCCAGCAAATTATCTTGCATATGAGGTGCACAGTTAATTGTTTCTCCTTATTCCTGCAGTACAGAAGCATGCTCTTCACTTTATTTAGCAAAGGCACCCATTTAATTCTTCTTTACATAATAGTAGACTGTGAACCTCCAGATCTGGTTGACCTTTATGCAGGATACACCTCTATGCAGGACTATTTCAAAAGTCACATAAGAACTTCAAGGCAGTATTGTATTCAGTCATACCCTGGAAGATGCTCTGCAGTTCATTAAACTGTTCAATATACCACGATGATATCTGGGCAGAACCGTGAAGCAAATGTGAAGTAGCGAAAGGCTATTCTGGTGTGAGAAAACACATAGTTCATTCAGCTCCACAAACAGATGTTGCTATTGGATTGACAAGTGGAACTAGCTCCTGCTGGAGAAAGGTAAAGTTTGCCATTAGGACAAACACACAGCTCATAGACAGTCTGTCGAGGGCCTACCGAACCCGTTGATGAAGGTGTAAAAGAACCTTGTGGTAAATTTGCTAGTCTGATGCTGTCTGCATCTAAAAATATCTGTAAAAAGAAAGAATGAAAAAACATTTTATTGCATCAAATGAAATTGCATCCTTAGCCATTAATAATGCATATGATCAAAAGTATCAGGATACGCTTCTTAATCCTATTTTTTTATTTAGTCCCAATACCACATGTATAAAAAAATCTATCCACTAGCCATGAAGTTTGCCTTTATGAACACTTATGAAAGATTTGCTCATTCTAAAAAGCACCAAGGTGAATTTGATTTGGCACTCGAAAATGTTACCCCCTTTTGCAAGAAGTCAGTGCATGAAATTTATTTCCTCCTAAATATTCTACAATTAATTCTGATTTATATTATTAAAAAGCAAAAGTGTTTAGGGTCTATATTAACCATGTAAAGTTACAGAGTAGCATACAGATTAATTGAGTGGTTTTACTGAGTGGTGAGATGCATAGGAGAGATGACCAAATCTGACAAAACTTTTACAGGAAAATTTGATTTGCGTCCATGTTATTCGATGCAAATTAAATCTTCTGTATTGGGCTGTGTAAATCTCCAGACCACAAAGCATTATAAATCTAGGATGCAAAAAAAAACCTTTTACATACCTCACTGCTTAGCTGTCACCTGCTCACCTTCCACCATCCAATCCTCCATGCCTCTTCATCTTCTTCAATTGCACGTATTCTCTTTGATCTGCTTTGTACTATGCTAAAGCCAACTCAAATCTCTTCCAGCACTGACTAGGCCTCTGACAAGACTGCAGTGGACATCATGATGTCACAACGTTACAAGATGCATTGCCTAGCCAGTGACTCTGGGAATGCAAAGGCCGGATAGTACACTTTAGATTGTTGAGGCTGAAGGCAAAGAGAAGAGGCATGGATGACCGATTGGCAAGCTGTAGGAGTGACAGGATAGATGAGTGTTATTATTTTTTTAACCTTTATCTGGCCCTTTTAAGATTTAGAAAATTGATAGCAGCATCTGACCACTGTATTTCTGAATTCATGAGTAGCAAATTGCAAAAAATCCATCAATTCAGGAGAATACACATTTTTGGAAGATTGGAGAATTTAATTCCACTAAAAAAATTATGCTTCATGGCCCATGGCAGCAGCATGCACAATGTCAAGCATCAGATGAAGCTGTGTAAAGCATTCTGCCACTGGTTTCTATGGTATGTAATTGTATTCTAATTTTAGGCTTTGGTTAAACATATAAAAATAAAACATTGTGAGGATCAGTACTGACCTCACCATCTGTGGACTGTAAATGAAGCTCTTTTCTACAACTGGCTCTAAATTCCCCTGCTACAGCACTGATTTGTACTCCTTTTGGTGCTTCCATTGTTAATGATCTTGTTGGAGATTCAAGTCTGGAAATTAATAATAAAGAAATAAACAAGCATATAAGCAAATAACTTGATCTTAACTCAATATCCAAATATTTTCTATATAAATGTAATTATATATTATTATTATTATTATTATTATTATTAATAATATTACTATTAATGAGGCTTAGAATATGGAGCATATAACTTATGAGTAGAGATGAGCAAATTTCTTCTCGCAACCATGATCCATGGTCCAGGTCAGTGCTAACTGGTCTTTGATAAGAGCTGCATAAGTTTTCTTTATCATCTGGGATTTTAGGCTCGGCTTATGATTAGTTGAGCTGGTGAGACATCGGCCTTTGTGCAGTCATGCCAGGTTGGCGAATCAAACACCTCTTTGGGGAAACCAGAAACTCATGAAATTTGTGCAACTCCTATCCTTGGCCAGAGAGCACTTACCTAGACTGTGGACTGGGGTTGTGTGAAGCGATCCGTTCATCGCTACTGATGAGGGTTTCTACATAAAAGTGGTCCCTCCTCTACTCCTTGTTTCTTGTTTCCTTGATGTCAGATAAAATGCATTCCTCACATTTGTATTCTGAAAAAGGTTAGAAAACATTTGTAAGTCGTACATCAGAGTGAAGCTTTGAAACCAAACATCTGTAGGCTGCTTGATAAATACAACATTCATACTGTAGACAGAAAAGTCTGTAGGCAAATTAAAAGACAAGAAAAATGTAACTCTGTGAAAGTTACTCCTGTTGGTCAGCCAATAAACTTTTATTTTTATTTTAAAATAAACTGTTGCGTCCCTCACCATCCGAGTTTATATTGTGTGACACTAAAGGGTATGCCACACTAAGCAAGATCGCTAGCGAGATCGCTACTGCGTCACCATTTATGACGCAGTAGCGATCTCGTTAGAGACGTCGCTGTGTGTGACATGTAGCAGCGATGTGGCCCCTGCTGAGATGTCGTTGATCGCTTATGAACGTTCTGAGCCATTTTTTGGTCCTTGGTGTCCCGCTGGTGAGCCTGAATAGCTGAGTGTGACACCCTTTATGAACGACTTCACCAGCATCGCAGGTGGGACTAGATTTTCCCAACGACTGCAGAGGTCGTTATACAGATCGCTGATTAGATGTGTTTGGAATCACAGATCGCTGATGAGATGTGTTTGGAATCACACAGCTAAGTCGCTAACGAGATCGCTGCTGTGTCATAAATGGTGACGCAGGTGCGATCTCGTTAGCGATCTCGCTTAGTGTGGCATACCCTTAAGGAACTCATAAATCTAAGAATAGATCCAAAAGTGGCTAATATTATGCAACACACCTGTGTGCATCGATTTGCGGGAAGGTGATACTTATCTCTTTGTTGTCTCAGACTGAATAAGTAGCAGAACAGAAAGTTTATTTGTCAATTGCACATAATGGGAATCCACACTGGCTTAAATATAAATACTTTACATTATCCAGGATATTTATTAGAGGTGAGTGAATATATTCGAGTGCAATTGAATTATACCTAAACATTATAAAAATCTGCATTTGTCAGAATTAGGATTTTTTTGTAATTCGCTCACATGCGAACTCAGTAAAATGTTAGCCTCTGGCTGCCATTTTGCTGATCTTTAAATGGCCGTCATAAGGTTAACAAATAAAAAGAAGCTTGCTGCTCTTTACCATCACTCATTCAGTCCTGCTTGCAACTTTTTAACACAGTCACCGCTTGCTGAATCCCAATAAAGACCAGACAGCGGACAGTGAACAGTGGTAGGGCCAATGAGGTGAGTGGTAAGGTGTGGATAAGTATTTTTTTATTTTTATATGTTACGTTTATTATGTTCTGGGGCCTCTTAAGACACCGAAGCATAGTACGGGACATTCAATTCACAGAGAATAGCTTCACTGCAAATCAAATTTAATGGAAAAATTTGCACCAAAAGGCAAATTAGAATTTTGCTTGACCAACTTATCTCTACTCTTTTTACATATCAGAAGAAGGTCTATGCTGTATCTCAGGACAGATAGCCTGCAGCCACAGTCTTCAATATTCAAAAGTTAATTTCAGGTTTGAGCTAGAGTCCCTATAGCTCTGGTGACATTTTGACTTTGGGAACAGTGAACATTTTTGTTACAACAATTTTCATGTACAAGTTCAAGTGCTCTCAAAAAGAGGGGCAATTGTAGTTTTTAAAGTGTTAATTCTTATATTGATGAACATTTTGCAACTTTCTTACATATCTTGTGTTTCAGTTCCTCAGCATTGTCAAGATATTAGTTCTACATCACTAGTTCTGTTCTCAGCTGGGAAATCGATACAATTGTATCTGTATGCTCTACAAGCTAAACACATCATCAACAGCAACAGCAGAAGCACAAATCTTTGTGTCAATTTTCTGCAAAATATCTGAAAACCTCTGTAGGATCGTTTTGCGTGAAAGAAGCATGGTCATTTCAATAAAGAAATCAAACCTCTAGGAAACATTTAAACCACTGTATGCCCATATCAATTCAACCTAAAAAACATCAAGACCAAAATGACCTAATAGTTCCGGAAGAGCTGATAAGACATCAATAAGCGCAGCAGAAGACCATGTATGCTTTTCTTTTAGACCTTTCTTGTCTTGTTGGCACAATTTAATATAAAAATAAACATTTTGCAAACATGAACTGGATCATTGGCCAAGTTACTCAAGGCTAAAACAATGATATATTTTATTTTACAAACAGTAGTTACTGATTAAACATTTTTTTGACTCTACATTTTTATATGTAATTAAAAGTGAAGGTATCTTTATGCTAATGCTTATTTTCTATAACTATAAGACACATTTTATACAAGATTGTAATAGAATACTTGCAAGTTATGATGGTAATGTCAACAATAGTGTGAGAGAAATCTAATATCTGTATGTGAACATATTTCATGCAACACAATCTCCAACACAATCTTACATTATATGACTTCATACCTATATCTCAACTTTCACTGTTCAGTTCATTAATTTGTTTTTATTCTTCTTTCTGCTATTAAATATCATAACCTCTGCTCTAATTAAGCTTTCTGGAGCAATTGAGCACATCAGTATGCAAGCAGACAGGCCTTTGGGGAACCAATCCAACAGACCATATCCAAAAATATATTACAGGGACGTTTCTTGGCATTACCAATAAATCACATGCTTTTCAATATAAATGATATCTATGTCTTGTTAAAATCTTATTGGTTACTTTGTAAACCTGCTCTTTCTATAATAAAGTGGATACCGCAGGTTTGATCCCAGAGAGAGACTTTATCGTACACCCCATGTGCTGTATAGTTTATTTCTCCTGCTGACCACTCCCTAACACCAAATGGTGATAACTTACTCCTATAATTCTGAATTCACAGTCAACTGACTGTAGTGAACATCATAAAAATGCAATTTCTGGAGCCCACTGTAGTTCTGAACCAATAAAAGAACTACCACATACATATTATATTAAGATTGACTAAATCTTTAAAGTTTGGTAGAACTGGCCAATTATCTCATGTGTATGGCAGTTTCCCAACTGTCCCCTTACAGATGTTGTTATGGAGAAGATCGATGTCACCCATAAGGGTTGGACCAGCGGACGGCACAACAAACACCAACAATGGGGATAGAAAAAGGTGGAGGAAACAAGGGGTGGGGAACCTCCTATCACAGCCTGTTCCTATCCCTAAGCTCCCCTAAAGCACTATGTGGGTCCTTCCTACCACTGCCATCACAAACCTGGTACCTAGCTGTCACCTCACTATATCCTGGCTAATGCACTTGCTGTCAAGGACACAACCTCACCACTGTAGATGGTTTAAACACGGGGATAGTGACAAGCCCAAGACAGACAAAGACAGAGAATAAAGAAACTTAGCTTTCAAGCTTCTGCTGCAAGCTCCACACAGTAGAGGATTTGGAACCAGGACCTTAAGCAGCTGATACATGCTAACACCAGAGAGCTCCACACTCATCAGCTGGTCTCCAGAGAAATACTCTATTACCACCAGTCAGGTAATGCATCATGTGGCTATTTAAAGGATGGTGGGAGTGGTCATCACCCCCATCAGCTAACAAGCAACACAACAGCTTCCAAGCAAGGAAAACTGACATTAACTTATTGACATGAATGCAAAAAAGAACATTTAAATTAAAGCAGAGCCAGAGCTGTCTTGAATCCAAAAATGGATCGTGACAATCAACCAGGTAAACATAATTTACCAGCCTGATACTTTTGTTATCATTGGAGATTAGCATCAGCAGCTGCAAATTAGACAAAGATCGCATTCACCCCTACCACTGAATCACTCTCCTATCTGCTCCCCTGTGATCGATCTCAGATGAATTGTCTTCTGCATGGTATCTTCTATGCCAGAAGGATGACAATCAAAATCTGAATCTTCAGTGTGTATGTTTGAAAAGGTCGACGTAATAACAAAAATTCATGTTCTGTACGCATATTATCTTGTGAACCTCAATAAAAAATATTTCATCTTATTTCAACTTACCTCTGAGTGCTGGATTTTTCTACTACTTGAAGTACATGTTTTGGGACCCTTTTTGAGCACCGGTATCTACCAGGAGTTCCGTATTTCTTTTATATAGCAAATTAGAAGATATGCAAGTGTGGCAAAATATAGCTTAGCCCTTGTGGATGATGACAACTAACTGTGGGGGGGCATAGGCTAGAGTTGGGTTATGGCTGGAGCGGGATACAGCTGAGGTTGCCAAGATTAGCCAGGGTCATCCATCTGGCTAGTCGGTACTCGGACGCATCCGCTGTTCGCCAGTCCTTACACTGGCTGCCCATTCATTATAGGATCCAATTCAAAGTTCTCACCCACAAAGTACTGGTTCTCACCCACAAAGCTCTCCACAGTGCAGCACCCCCCTACATCTCCTCCCTCATTTCTATCTATCGGCCTAACCGACTGCTGCGATCTGCAAATGACTTTCGACTAACCTCTGCACTAATCCGTACCTCCCACTCCCGACTCCAAGACTTCTCCCGCGCTGCGCCAATCCTCTGAAATGCTCTACCCCAAAAAATTAGGACTATCCACATTTGCATGGTTTCAGGCGCTCCCTCAAAACACATCTGTTCAGAGCGGCCTATCACATTCACTAATCAAAGTCATTCTATGTGTAAGTGTGTGTGTGTGTAACCCATTCACTATCTCCATCCATCCCTCACTCCCTCAAGATGGCTGGACCATCATTGTAAAAGCACCATTGTATAGACACACCTGTACTTTGTATCTCCCCCACCTCATTGTAGATTGTAAGCTCTCACAAGCAGGGGCGGCTTATTTTGCTTTAATTATTGTATTGTTAATGTTGTTACTTATGACTTGTGTTTTGAAACTGTTGAACTGTAAAGCGCTGCGGAATATGATGGCGCTATATAAAGATTATTATTATTATTATTATGTTGTCATAGCTGGGTACAAAAAAAGGAGTTGAGAACACAAACCTCTGAGCTCCCATTACATAAATTTTATCCATAAGAATGAAATGTAAACATTTAGGGTGAGGTGTTGTTTTTCTTTTTAGATTTGTTCTAAACCTTAAAAGCTAAGGAATGTGTTATATGTACTCAAATGGTTATATTTTAGCATAATGTTACGTTACAAATTTTGTGATATGGAAAAGTTTTTATTGAATAAAGCGTTTGCTCTACAGATGTAAAGATATAGTGTGAATAATATGTGATTGCCAAATTGCAATCTATGAAAGAAAATGTTCTTTGAACATCCTATTCTTTCCTAGCTGCATGAACAATTTCCATCTCATTATGCTTAGCAATAGCTTTTAGGATTATCTAGCAGTCATTATCTAAAAGTCACTGGCATACTCTAACAATGTCGCTTGCACTGACATGTAAGAAAAAAGCTATTAAATGTGATCTGTGTCGTCTCTCCATGGGCTTCAAGGGTGAAAAACAACAACAAAATAATTTACCTCTATATTAAAGGGCTGATAGAGGCCATGATTTGTAACATGAATCTATTTAGTTTGTTTCATGCATTAATATTCTTTATATGTAACTAAAGGACAAAGCAATTAAAATGTGGAATTAAGGTGCAAAGACAATTGAATTGAAAATTAAGTTGCTCTTAAACATAGGTGAGCTTGTACACTTTTCACCATTAAATTGTAATTTTATTTCTTAAATCATGTATACTGTTCACTGTTTAACATGTTTATACATCTCTAAACTGAAATGAATCCGGAAATGTTATGCATTTGTTCAATTTATAATTGCTTTAGTGTTGTATGTAAGAAACAGACAGATGACTGCATCTCTTGCAGGATATCTTAGAATAATTGAATTGATGCTCAGCACATTCTAGAAACAATTTTTTATATACAACTATGGCTCTTTCTCTACTCAGTGTGTTAATTGAGCTAAATCCTGTCTATATCTTTGTGGGCATTATACCAGTTATCAATAGTGGGTTTGTAAAAGACTAAATATTTCATTACTAATATGGCAGCTATAGCGGTCGTCTAAAATTAATTTGTTCCTGTATATGGGAAAAAGGAAACTGGATGAAACCCTAAACTACTGTAAAGAAACCCAAATCTCCAACAGTTGGTGTTCTTTCTCAATTTTGCCTTTGGACCCGAAAGCTTATTAAATATCTTACAACTGTATTAGAATGGCAATTTTAAAACATTTGCACCCATTCATCAATAATTTAATCTGCCATAGGCTTGTTTATTCATTGTAACATAAATGTATTATGCAGTTTAGTAAAGTTTCTGTTGTTCAGTACCGTGAAACATTATTTGCAACTAAAGATGTTGAAAATTTTATTATCCCATTTTTTTACATTTATTTAGAGGAAATTTAGCAGCAATTCAAATAACTAAAACGTGTCTAAACTCTATTGCAAATTTCTCCATAGCTCCAGATTCTTGGTGAAATCTCCCTTTGTGCTCGTCGCTCACTTTTCCATTGTTTGGGGGAAAAAGTCTAGATGCGAATGTAAGAAGTGAATCTTCAAGGACATGGTACAGCCTAGATTAGGGATAGGAAAACCCAAACGGTCAAGTTTGAGTTCTGTACCAATCACCAAGTTTCCATGCATGGGCACTGAAACACATACTTTTCACTGTTACTCTTTGGATTCGACAGACCGAATATCCTGTGGTTATCACTCTGTCATACAAAAAATCATATAAAAAACAAGGACCCCAAAAATATAAGTTTTAATTGAACAAAGCTAAACTCATGTTTTAAATTGTAGATAACTAAAAACACATATATAGGGAGTAGGTCTTAATCAGGGAAAACTGGACAATAATATGTATCATAGTGGGCCTACTAGATCAATATACTGGGTACTGCCTGACAGTGGAGGTTGGCACCCTCAGTTTCTGCGCTATGACACCCCCACTTGTTGGCGGCTTTTCCTGATGTCCCTATTAATCCCTACTGTTGTGAATTGGTTTGGGATGAGTTCTGAGCAGAGGCTCCCTCTGGTGGTTACAAGCGGTACTATTAAGGATTGTGAAGACTGGGAATCAGGTGCCACGGATTGGTCTTATATAAGGGAGTCATTTCCCCATCAGGCTTGCCGGTGATCAATTGTTCTGGTCTGAATCCTTCTTTCCAGTTTCCCTTGTAGCCTGCTGTGTCGAGTCTGCATCTCCTGCTTCCAGATAAGACTTTTTCTTATTTTGTGTTTTTGCTACAGTTTTGTATTTTGTCCTGCTTTTCTGTGGGGACCTTCTGGTCCCTTCTGGGGGCTTTTGCCCTCTCAGTTTTGTACAGCCACTGATGTAATTACTTTTGCTTTTTCCAGTTTTTTCAGTGGCTGCTGTTTTCCTTTTCTGCACCAGAGAGCTAATTTAGGTGGTAGAGGTCGTGTGATCTCAGGTGTTTTTGAAATTAGTATTGTTGGTTTGTTTTCAGGGTTTTTAGAGATTGCAGTAAGTACCCTTCCTATCCTTTTCTATTTAGTTAGTTTTGGCCCCAGCGTTTGCTCATACTATTTTCTTACTGTGTTTGTATTTCCTCTTGTCTAACCGCCATTACATGTTTGGGGGCTTCCTATTGACTTTGGGGTTCTGCTCCGGGGCAGATAGCTTTCCTATTTCTATCTGTAGGTATAGTTAGTTTCTCAGGCTGTGACGAGGCGTCTAGGACCATCGTAGGAACGCTCCACGGCTGCCTCTAGTTGCGGTGGTTAGTCAGGGTACTGCAATCTCATAGTTTCCAACTTCTCTGGTGTATTGCCTTTTTTCCTGCACTCCTCAGTTACCGAAACATAACACCCTACCAAGGAAAAATGTCCCAATAGGAATAATGGTGAGCTAGTGAAAACCCACAAATAATTGTGTATTAAGTAAATAAAAAATGAAAACAGTTGTCCTTTTCCTGATAGAAGTAGTCTTAAATAGAAGATGGGCAGACAGGAATATCCTCTCCACCTATGCTAATATCAGAATCAACACATAATATGTACAGATTAATAAGCAACAATAGCTACAAATCAAATGTCACTATAAAAGATGTAGGTAAACTTCAGGTTGTCCTACTGTGGTTTGTCAGCTCAATGTCAGTGATTCTAATTGTAAAGTTCATCAGGGGATCAGAAGGCCACATAAAAAATAAGCCTGACCTTATTTTTGATGTGACATTCTGATCCCCTGATGAACTTATAGGAATTTTCTAGGGGAAACGCGTCCGATATTTACACGAGATGTTGCTACATACCATTTAACTATGGATGGTGCCTGACTAAGGCTAGAACTTTACAATGGGAATCCCTGTCATTGAGCTGATGAACCCCAGTATGACAACCAGATGAGTACATGATTACTGCACCCTGTTTACCTACATCAGCGATACTGGGTGTACAATGATGAGAGTAGCACTCTCATCAGCTGATGCCTGTTACTGGTGGTAACCTTTTTGCTGCAGTTTACAGCTGCTGGCTAACACGCTTCCATCTATATGACAGCTTTGAACCGCAGAGCTCTGACCAGCGGTAAGTTCAGAGCCAGTGTTTCTCACTCTGTCGAACATCAGATGTTCTGGCCCTAGTCTGTTTTTGGGTTCCAGTTCAGGTTCCATGCAATTGCTACCCATGTAGCCTTTTCCTTACCCTGCAACAAATGGATCTGACATCCAATAAAGACTCCTTCCTTTATCTTTCTTCACTCAACCTTGGAATTTTATCAATGAGATACTTGAATGCATTTGCATTTTTATCCATTGCCTTTACAAAGTTCTTCATTAGACCCAACTGAAGTGCAATATTTGCAACAAAATCTTATGTGGGTCAACAAGTGCTGGATGCAGGACAATTTTACTCCCTGGCTGAAGTGAATGTTGGAGAGGTCAGGCTCTTCTATTGCAGACCAAGTAAGAGGGCAACCACCTTTAAAGGAAACCTGTCAGCAGGATTGTGCACAGTAACATACAGAAACTGTCAGGTCGGCGCCGTTATACTGATTAAAATGATACTCGGGCGATAAAACCTGTCTTGTAGTTGTGTAATCTTTATTTTCAGTTTTGAGTTAATGATATGCTTGTGTTTCGAGGCGAGCGTGTGGGGGAGCTTCATGTGGTGCTCTGCTTAGCTATTCATAATGAAAGACTGCTGACAGGTCACTGATCCCCCACTGACGTGCCCCCTAGTAAACATAATGAATATTATATATACATACAGTACAGACCAAAACTTTGGACACACCTTCTCATTCAAAGATTTTTCTGTATTTTCATGTTTATGAAAATTGTAGAATCACACTGAAGACATCAAAACTATGAATTAACACATGTGGAATTATACATTACACTTTATAAAAAAGCTTGAAACAACTGAAAATATGTCTTATATTCTAGGTTCTTCAAAATAGCCACCTTTTGCTTTGAATACTGCTTTGAACGCAGAAAAGGTGAACGGATGGATTCTACATGCCTGGTTCCCACCGTGAAGCATGGAGGAGGAGGTGTGATGGTGTGGGGGTGCTTTTCTGGTGACATTGTTGAAGATTTATTCAAAATTGAAGGCATAGTGAATCAGAATGGCTACTACAGCATCTTGCAGCAGCATGCTATTCCATCCGGTTTGCGTTTAGTTGGACCATCATTTATTTTTCAACAGGACAATGACCCCAATCACACCTCCAGGATGTGTAAGGGCTATTTGACCAAGAGGGAGAGTGATGGGGCGCTACGCCAGATGACCTGGCCTCCACAGTCACCAGACCTGAACCCAATCGAGATGGTTTGGGGTGAGCTGGACCGCTCACCGCTTCAATTTTGAATAAATCCCCAACAGGGTCACCAGCAAAGGACCCCCACACCATCACACCACCTCCTCGATGCTTCACGGTGGGAACTAGGCATGTAGAGTCCAGCCGTTCACCATTTCTGCGTGCAAAGCAGTAATCAAAGCAAAAGGTGGCTACTTTGAAGAACCTAGAATATAAGACATATTTTCAGTTGTTTCACACTTTTTTGTAAAGTGTAATGTATAATTCCACATGTGTTAATTCATAGTTTTGATGCCTTCAGTGTGATTCTACAATTTTCATTGTCATGAAAATACAAAAAAATCTTTGAATGAGAAGGTGTGTCCAAACTTTTGGTCTGTACTGTATATACTAAATAAGAAACCCTTCTGCATGAAGGTGCAGCATAACCGCATGTGTAATGTGCATATAATTATTATATACCAGTCAGCAGTCTTCTCTCCAGGTCATTGCGACTGCAAAAGTCAGTTTGCCTCTTCCCATGCAACCATGCAAGTACGGAAAATGTGTTGCACATATATTGCACAATATGTGTGGAGCCCAACTCTTGTTATGATCTCTTATTCTGCAGCCAAAATACATGTTGTAGGCTTTCCTTATCATGGTAGTCAAGTTTCGCTTTTGTGATGCAAAAGTGACTTCTCCACATATGTAGCAAAAATTATCTGCTTTGTTAATGCGAGAACAATTTATATCTAAAAAAACATATACAGTCATGGCCAAAAGTTTTGAGAATGACA
>VIAB01005189.1:107126-119225 GCA_009801035.1 Oophaga pumilio | reverse complement strand
TTACAGTATAGCGCACTGAATTGCCAGATTTTCTAAAGGACACCTGTGCGTATTTCTCGCAAGTCACACATCTTGTGCGTGCGTAATCTGGATTTTTCTCGCCCCATAGACTTGCATTGGCGTACTATGGGCATAATACGCTGACAATCGCAGCATGCTGCAATTGTCTCGCACCGTAAACTACGGGAGAGAAATATACGGATGATGAGAGCTCCCCCATAGAGAAATATTGGTTCAAGTGTAATGGGTTGTTTTAATGCCTCTCACTTGTCCGTATTCCTCTCTAGTGTGACGCCGGCCTAAAGCTGTTTCTTGCCTATGCGTTTGCTTGTGAGCAACAAAGAAATAGAGAAAGACAGAGAAGAACACGGTGTCGGCGTTATTGGAGACACCCCGTTATTGAAGTGCAGGAGAGCTATGAAGCCTACCACACCCTATACAGTGAGCTCAATGCCAACCCGGAGACATTTCTGGAATATACCAGGATGTCTCAAGAGACCTTTTGGGATTTGCTTGGTCATGTCCAAGGAGCCATCCGGAGACAGGACACCCAGCTCCGTAGAGCGATTCCTGCAGAGAAACGTCTCCTGGTCACATTAAGGTACGTAATAACTATAAACAAACGCCTGTCATAATTATTCTTGTTCTGCCTTGGATTATTTTTTTTCTCCTTTATCTGCTTAACATCTTAATTTTTTTCTTTCTCTGTTTGGCAGATTACTGGCTACGGGAGAGACTCAATCATCACTCCATTTTTATTACCGGCTAGGAATTTCCACCCTGTCTGGAATTGTTTCGGACACCTGACGGGCTTTGTGGAACGTTCTCTAGGATGAATTTATCCCCTTACCCATCGCTGAAATGAGGCTGCAAATTACCGACAAATTCTGGCGAGTGTGTAATTTCCCCAACTGTTTGTGAGCTGTGGATGGAAAGCACATACGGATTACCAAACCCGCCAGATCTGAATCGGAGTACTATAACTACAAGAAATATTTTTCTGTAGTGCTCATGACAATAGCAGATGCAGATTGTCACTTTATCGCAGTGGACATTGGAGCTTTTGGCCGTGGCAATGACTACCAGACTTTTAAGAACTCGGATATGGGCCGACGTTTGTATGGAAAAAATTTTAATCTACCCCTGCCACAACCTCTCCCCAACACTCAAGGCCCACTGATGCCATTTGTTATGGTTGGGAATGAGGCCTTTCAGATGTGTGAAAACCTACTGAAGCCATATTCCAGTCGATACCTGAACCACACTAAAAGATTTTTAATTACAGACTGACCAGGGCCCAGAGAACTGTTAGTGTACCTTTGGGATTCTTGTTTCAAAATGGCGCAGTCTTGGGACAGCCATTAATCTTAAAATGGAGACAGTCGATGAGGTGGTCAAAGCCTGTGTGGTTCTCCACAATTACATAATGGCCAAGGAGCGACCTAACATTGAACTAGATGAACCAGTTGCAAACCCATTGCCAGATTACCAGCATCACCCTCTGCGGTCAACAGTTGAAATTGCCCACATGAGGGACCAATTTGCTGCCTACTTTGTTTCTGACATCGAACGTGTGGCATGGCAAGATGATATTGTGTAAAATGTTCTGTTGGGTTTTGGTCTGTACCCGTCATGTTTAAAATGTTCCTAATGTTTGCTGTTAATAAACAACGTGTTTTGATACCTGTACCGAGTCTCCCATGTCTTTTCTTTCAAAACCACTTATGATGTCAGTGGTATGGTAGTTGACATCATTACATCCTGTGTCTCTTCTGCAGTATCTATTGGACCAAGACTGAAGAGACGATGGAGGTATAATATAAAGCAAATCTATACTCACCAGGTCATGTGTCAGAAATAGTGAGTTCATTATGCACAAAACCCAGCATCATGAATTCACTATTTCTGACACCTGTCCAGGTGAGTATAGATATGCCTTGTATGACCTCCATTGTCTCTTCAGTTTGTGTGAAATAGATTACGTAGACTGAAGAGACAATGGAGGTAATACAAGGCATATCTATACTCACCATGCCATTTTTCAGAAATAGTGAGTGCAGGATCCTGTGTTTTGTGTATCCTAAATTCACTATTTCTAGCAGCTGGTCAGGTGAGTATAGATATGCCTTGTATTACCTCCATTGTCTCTTCAGTCTGCGTCACATAGATTAAGCAGGCTGAAGAGATTCTGGAGAAAATACAAGTAATATTAGTTTTTGACAACTCATAGCTCCATACCAAACACAAGAAGCAAAGCTGCAGTGTTCTACTTGTCTCACTCCTGGAGTTATGAGGTGGCAAAAACACAAAGTGTACGGTGCTGTGTGTGTAGTCGGCGCACGGTGTGTGTTGCCAGTGGCGAAATACACAAAGAAATGAACAGTATTGGGGGGCAAAAAAAAATTAAATTTATTTACACAAATAAAAAATTATCTGCGGCGGCTTGGGGTAGAGTGACGGAACTGGGGGGTGTTGAGGTGTGACGCCTGGCTGGATAAAGACAACGCAGGGGTTGCAGGAGAAGGGGCGATTAAACTAGTGGGGTCAGGGATGGTACTGGAGGCATGGGATGGGAGAGACACACTGGAAGGGCGAGACAAACCTGACATCACAGACACATTGGGAGGTGACGGGGAGGGAGTGCGATAGTCCGTGTTTTTTTTCCCATAGTTGGGATTTGCGCTGGTGTCTGGGGAGCCTCGGTGTGGTGTCTCCCTGCTGCCTGGTGATGGTGGCCGGCCTGTCAAGGTCCGGGTCCTGCTGCTGCATGCTGATGGTGAAAGTCATGCCAGGATCCGGGTGCTGCTGCTCTGCAGCTGGGACCTGATGATGGTGGCTGGCTTGTCAAGGTCCAGATGCTGCTGCAGCATGCTGGTGATGGTGATGGAGGTCATGCCAGGGTCTGGGTGCTGCTGATGGGACCTGGTGATGGTGGCCAGCCTGTCAAGGTCTGGGTGCTGCTGCTGCATGCTGGTGGTGGTGGAGGATGTCCAAGCAGGAGCAGCACTTGGCATGGTGGTGGCGGTGGGCTGTCCAACAGCACTTGGCATGGTGGTGGCGCTGTAGTGGTGTCCGGCAGGGATTGGAATGGTGGTGGCCGTGCAGTGGTATGCAGCAGAACTCAGCATTGAGGTCAAGAGTGTCAGTGTTGGCACAGGTGGAAATGCCACCACTAACTGCTGAAAATACCGAGTCTGCTGCATAGCCTGCACGCAAGCAGCATTGCAGGCCTGCATGACATTCAGCTGGTGATCAGTAGTAAGGTGTTCCGACATGCTCCATTCTATCTGATTAAAAAAATGATGTGCTGGCCTCTGGAGGTCGGCTTTCAGATGGTCAAGGCTTTGCTTGACATCCTGGATAAGTGTCTGCATATGGTTGAAACCACTTTCCAGTCTGTCTCCCAGCACCTTGAGGCTATCATGGAAGATTGAGCTCAAGTGCATAAACTCGGGCATAAGTGTTGTGAACGCTTTGGATCTGACTTCGGAGTTTGGGCTCCCTCTGGTGGCTGCTGATAGTAAGGAAGCTGCTTCGGCTAACACAAGTCCATCAACTGGGGGCAATGAGTGGCAATCAGGTAGCACTGACTGGGGAGATATAAGGGGGTAACCTTCCCATGATCCTCGCCGGTGATTTGTTGTTCTTCCTGGTTCCATTTGGATGTCAGCTTGCTTCCTGCTGTTTCCTGCAACGTTAAGTTATTTGCTGCTTGTTTCTTTGGCATTTGTTTTCCTTTTGTTTTCTGCCCTGTTGGTGTGGGGACAGCCAGGTTCCCCGGCTGGGGCCTGCGCTGGTCTCTGTTTCTCATTTACCACTGTTTTTCTTCAGTCCCTGTTATTTCAGTATCTGCTGGTTAGCTACCAGCTCACACCAGAGTTCTGATCTAGCGGGGGAGAGATCGTGTGGTCTCAGTATTTTTTGGAAATCAGAAGTGTTGGAATTTTTCTTAGGGTTTTGCCAGATTGCAGACAGTATTCTTTCCTGTCCTATTCTATCTAGACTGTTTTGGGCCCCATCGTTTGCTTGTTCTATTTTCTGCCTGTGTTCGTATTTCATCTTGTCTCACTGCCAATATATGTCTGGGGGCTACCTATTCCTTTGGGGCACTACTCTGGGGCAGTTAGCTTTGCCCTTTCTCTCTTTAGGCTTAGTTAACTCTCCGGCTGTGTATTGGCGTCTAGGTCATCGTAGGTACGTCCCACGGCTACTTCTAGTTGTGCGGTCAGTTTAGGGGTCTGCAATCCGCTAGTTACCAACATCTCTGGGTGTCTGGTTGCCTTTGCTATTTTTGCTACTGTCCTTCTCGGCTACCAAATCATAACACATGAGTGTCCTGTCCAAGGCCTTCTGCCGCTGATGGGAATAGCCCAAAAATCCAGTGGCAGAGACCTGGGACAGGGGAACACCTGATGGACCAGCTTCCTGGTCTCCAGTCTGTGTTGCAGGCCCACTTGCTGCTGCGCTGGTGGATGGCTGGGACGGGTCCGTGGCTGTTCGATGAAGGACTGCTCCAGAACCAAGCTCAAGGGTGCTGCTCCAGGTGCTGTGAAAAGAAAAGAAAAACATTAGTACCAAACATTTACAATAGTAAAAGTGCTAATTCCTGTGGAATAGAAAAATAAAGATTAGGCAATACAACACAATCCAATACACCACAAAAATACTTACTTTCTCTGGGTAAAGACCGGTCTCAAAAATGCCAGCATGTTTATATTTTCTGGTCCTTGCTCCAGAACCACTGGGAACCTGGCTCTCCTGTCGAAGGTCCTTGTTGAAGCGATCCTTCATCGAATGCCAACGTGTTCTGACTTTGAGCACTGTTTAAAAAAAAATGGTTCGACAATGCACTTTTGGCCGGGATCACACAATTGTGTGTGATGCGAGAAACTCCTGGCCAAGGTCACTGCTGCATCGCACCTTATTGCAATACTTAAGAAATGCCTTGTGGACCCGAGCTGGGGCATCGTACCATCCATCCATCATCGCTTGGGCCACCTCATTCCATACTCACGTTGTCCGAGTGCTGCGGAACCCGGGTGTCCCACAAGGGGACTCGCTCATGGACCAGGGATATGAGGATGTCATTGTCAATGAGGTCTTCATCCCGTTCTAAAACCTAGAAAAGAAAGAAAGACATTACTGTTGGAGAGATAAAAAAAGGAAAAGAAAGAAAACAACAGAGACAGAAAACAGGAAAGAATAATTAAAGTCAAGAAAAAAAAATAGGCAAGACCATAAAGGTAAAGAAATAAGCAAAGTGAAGAAATGAACAGGCAAGAATAGTACAGTCATTATACAATAAACAGAGTAGAATCAGTCAGGTATACTTACACACCGCCTTGCCACACAAACTTGTCCATGGTGCTCCTGCTCGGCCTCGGCTGCAGTTGAAGAACTGTTCTGAAAAAGAAAAAAAAAATTGCCACATGTATAGATGTGACAGAGAATACTTACCAATCTGAAGAGGTGAGTACTCACTACACTTTCCTGTCCACCATGTTCAGGGCCAGGACGCTCCTCTTCTGTAGAAGACATTCTGATGAATGCTGCATGAAAAAGGAGACAGAAATCAGTACTACATATAAATAGAGAAAAAAGAAAAGACAGACATTGGCCTGTATACTCACATTGTCCAAAGTGGAGATTCTTCACAGGTTCAGAGCTTCTTCTTTTCTTGTTCCCAGTCTGCAGAGTTGTGGACTGCAAATGCCCAATCCCTCTGTGAGACAGTGAAGGGGTGCGTACTGGACGGGGTGTATATCTCGCCCAGGTTTCTTGGCTGGGTCGCATAAGGAATATGTAGTACGTTCACTCCACTCCCCATCCAGTACAGGCTTGCAGCTCAACTCTGAGTACACACAGCTGCCTAATTAAGCGGCCAGAAATAGGTGGTAGAGTTACACAGACAGAGCTCTCAGTCTGAATCTGGCTTCAGACGCTGCTGGAGTCTCCTGCAAGCCCATCCCTGGTAATTATAAATTTGTGTTGTTGTGGCCAGGCTGCTAGAGCCTAGTTCATGGTAGTGAGGTAACTGACTGTGTTTAGCTAGCAGCCTGACAGGCTTAGGATTTTATTTTATGGTTTGATTTATGTGTATTGCTGTGGACTTTCAATAAAACTGGCTGCGGCCAGTTTACACCAGTGCTGCTGTCTGTGATTGGACTCTTTATGCCACTCCGTCTACCCGAGATGGCGATCCCGGAGCTAAACCCCCTGAACAGTCTACACCTCTTTTTATCTGTTTGTGTGTGGGGGATGGCTAGGTAGTGTCTAGACAGGTTTACTCTGGAAAAACACATGCGTTCACAAACGCAAACAAATGCATGTGCTTGCGAACGCAGCCGCAGACAACTAAACGACGCATGCGTCGTTAAACGTGACAAAAAGCATCCAATCGCATGCATCTGCGTCCCCAATGTTAAAGATAGGAAAACACGACGCATGCAGAAGTATGCAGCATAAACGACACAACCGCAAATGTGAAACCAGCCTAAATGATAATAATACTGTATGGGTGTTTCCACTAGACAATCCAACAAACATGTTATTGAAGGAATTTTCTTTTTTCTGACAACTCTGTTCAGCTGTGCATAAACTATGTCAACTTGGTAGCTATAACCCAGTGGGTGTTGGCACAGTGTCACATTGACTACAGTCCCCAGATGTTATGTAGGTCCGTAATCTCACCTCTACTTCAGCAGCATGATGAATTAATAGGAAAAGCATGTGGTATTGGTGTAGCTGTTGTTTTCTTGACAAAGAAACTCAATAACATCTATGAGGTGGTTAGCCGCACATGGAATGGAGAAACAGTAAAGATGACAATTGAAAAGTAGTTTCACATTTGAGGTAAAACACACTTCAACAAGTTGCTTTAACTCTTACAACATCATATTCCAAAGCGTTGAAGAAAAAGATGAATATATATTCCCACATGTTCATGCCCTCAGGATGATACTCGACTCTGCCCTTTCTTTCAAGCTAAGATCCAAGCCCTTGCCTCCTCCTGCCCATTACAACTCAAAAAAACATTTCCAGGATCCGTACATTCCAAGAAAATTCAAAAATGTTTGTGCACGCCCTCATGATCTCCCGCCTCGACTATTGCAACCTTATACTCTCTAGCCTCCTCTCTAGAACTCTTGCACCACTCAAATCTATCCAAAACTCTGCTGCAAGAGTAATCCAACTGTCTCTCTGTTATTCCCCAGCCTCTCCTCTCTGCCATGCCCTTCACTGTCTTCCTATTGCCCATAGGCTAAAGTTCAAAACCCTAAATATGACATACAAAGCCTTCCACAACCTGTCTCCTCCATACATCTGTGACATGGTCTCCCAATGGTCATAACTTCTAAGCAAACCCAGTGTGCCGTCAGCGAGATGTACTGTCCCTGCCCACAAGCACTTGTCCATGGGTCCGTGGTTAGGTGCACTTTCCCTGTAACAGCATTGTTGATGGCCCGGGTTATGTTGTGGGACACATGCTTGCTTGTGTAATGTCATGACGGCAAATAGTGGCGGGTGGGGACCGAGTACCTTGTTACTGTCATCGCCATCAGGTTGAGGAAAGTGTCCGTCTCCCACGAGCCTCCCACGAGTCTCCCACGAGCAACATTTAGAGCGCAAGCAGATGAGAAATTTGGTAATTTAGTACTGTGGCCTGTGAGCCGTTGTCTGCGTCTTTACTTACGGTCCAATGACTGGGTTATGGACAACTGAAGGCTGCGCTGGGACAAGGACGTGGACGTGCTTGATGATGGTGCTATTTGACTGTGGTCAATGGCAGGTGCAGAGCAGGAGGCATCTTTGCATGCACTGTGGACAGGCGATTGGCTTACACGCACAACAGCGGAAGAAGCAGTGGTATCACCCGCAGACACTGTTCATGGAGCCTGGTGTTCAACCAACAAAGTTGGGTGCTTTGCTGCCATTTGCCTGATCATGCTGGTGATGGTAAGGCTGGTAGTTTTACTACCCCGTATGATGCGGCCATGGCCGGTGTTGCAAATGTCCTTTTTGGGGTTATCGGCAGAGTCTTTAAAAAACAACAAGACTAGTAGGGGAACATTCATTTTCTCCCTCTCCCAAACCATCTCCTCACCTCGATACCTGTCTTTTGGTGTTCCCCAAGGCTCTGTTCTAAGACCCCTACTCTCCTCATTCTACACATTCGGCCTGGGACAACTGATGTAATGGCACAGTTTGCAATATCATCACTACGCCAATGACACTCAGATCTACCTATCTGTACCTGACATCACCTCCTTACTGACCAAAATCACTCGTCTTCCCACTATATGATCCTTCTTTTCTGCTCTCTTTCAAAAAGTGGACATGGACAAATCAGAATTCATCATCTTTCAAGCATCTCACGTTGAGTACACCTGAGAGCTGCGTATGCCTCATTTGGTACCACTTTAGTAAGAGGTAAACTTAGCCCTAGAGAAAATTATTTTCCAGACATTCACTGCCTTTTTTGCACATTTTTAGCAGCTGTGATCTTCATCTTATTGGTTTGGATGTGGTAAATTTCTAAGTCGTCATCAATACCATCATCGTCCATATGTTGTAAAGAGGAAATCAGGTGTTTCCAATGGTCGTGGTTATGTACGTTTTGTGACATTCCTTTACCAGTGTTCGTTACACTAGGACAATTAATTTTAGACTGGAACATTAGGATATTATTGGAAATATGTATGGGTGAAGATGAAGAAGCTTGTGACACGGGTGTGTTTATAGTTTCGGACCGTCACACATCTTTAGGCCTCTTTCACACATCAGTTTTTTGCAATCAGGCACAATCAGAACAATTGCTAAAAAGATGGATCCAGCGTAGATTGTAAAAAACTGATGTGCCGCATCCGGTTTTTAGCCGGATCCGTCGTGAACTTTTGAACCCGGAAAATGTATTGTACGCATGTCTGGCACAGGGAGAGAGAGAGAGAGAGAGAGAGAGAGAGGAGAGAGAGACCTTGGTTTTAGGCTTCCAGGCAGGCGTAGATAAAGAAAACGGAGTCTGGTGGCCGGATCAGTCCTATGCCTGATCCGGCACCCATAGACTAGTATTGTATGACCAAGCCTGACGTGCCGCTTCAGGCGCTGTCCGTTGTTTCCGGCAGAAAAAATAAACGTTACATGATGCGTCCTGTCCGACCGCTAGAATTAAAATCTATGACGGATCCAGCAGAAAATGGACTAAACGCAATGAAATGTGGCGCGATCCGGCGCTAATGCATGTCAATGAGAAAAAAACGGATCCGGCGGTAAAAAAAACGGATCCGTTTTTTTCAAAAACTGCCGGATCGCGCCTGACGGCAAAAAACTGATGTGTGAAAGAGGCCTAAGCTCAGTTTTTCACGAACATCCATTAGTTTGTTTGGTTTTCCTCCAACACTGATCTGCTTTTTCTAATTCAGCATCTCACGAACATGTTCCACTTTGCCCTTTATACAGACACGTGCGTCTTTGGCAACATATTTTGGACGGGTATTTCTTAGGCTGAGTCTCACACGCGCGTCTGTTACACTGATCTTCAAACTGGCATGAAACCGATTCTGGTAATTTATGGTGGCTAAACCATGAATCATTGTAGGCTGTATCCTGGATCTCATAACTCCCATAGCCACTGCTGTTATTTATCATGTACTTTCCCATTCCTGTCATCACCATGCCCCTTTTCCAGATCACTTCATCCAACGATTCGTCCGCCATATTGTTACTAAAAACATGCACCTTCCCAGCAGCAACTGTGTAGGAAACCACATTACAGTTTTGCAAAGTGTTTATGATGCCCCTGAAAAAAAAGGAAACAATATGTTGATATCTACCCTCAGGAGAAAATGTTTGCCTGGCCATACACTTAGTGTATGGGCATTCCAAGTCTAGGAGACCCTCTCCTTTAAATTGGGCATAGTTTTTAATCGGGCCTTCATCCACGTCGCATCATCCGCCGCCTCTAGATCACCAGCATTAACGTGTTCTGTGCTGCTACAGCCATTGCCGAATTCCGAACAAGGATGGGTGGTTTTGCTGGGCGTAAAATACTTGCTATGGAAAAGGTTGAGGTGTACCCCACAGGGGAAATGTTTTCCAGCCCATACACTAAATGTATGGGCATTCCAAGTCTAGGAGACCCGCTCCTTTAAATTGGGCCTATTTTTTAATCTGGCCTTCCTCCACGTCACATCATCCGCCGCCGCTAGATCACCAGCATTAACGTGTTCCGTGCTGCTACAGCCAGTGTCGAAATCCTAATAAGGGTGGCTGGTTATGCTGTGCGCAAAATACTTGTTCTGAAAATGGTTGAGGTGTACCCCACAGGGGAAATGTTTGCCAGCCCATACACTTTTTAATGGGACATTTTTTGTTATGAGACCCTCCTGTAAGTTTCTTCCAAGGGGGGATTGTGTGTATATTGAGGTGCATATGACTTGGTAGCAGGGCAGGTCTTGCAGTCAATGCATAAGAAAAGGGAATGGGAGTACAAAATGAATGATGTGAAGTGGATTTTCCTGTGCCCATCAAGTATGTGGGTTCAAAGGCTTATTGGGGTGCATATGACTTGGTAGCAGGGCAGGCCTTGCTGTCAATGCATAAGAAAACAGAATGGGAGTACAAAATGAATAATGTGAAGTGGATTTTCCGGTGGCCATCCAGTACATGGCTTGAAAAGCTTATTGGGGTGCATGTAACTTTGGGGCAAGCCAGGCCTTGCATTCAATGCAACATTTTTTCTGGAAGCCCTCCTGTACCTCTCGTGAAAGGGGTATTGTGGTGCGTCGTAATTCTTGGCAGCCCATCCACTCACTGCATAGGCAATAACAGTTTAGGAAACCCACTGTTTAATAATGGCCCTTTAAGAAGATTAATGCCGCCTGATGCCCCTGTAAAAATAGGCTCTGTGACTTTGAGTGACTCATTCATAAATGAAACAAAATGTGTCTGCTTATGTGTCACACACTACATGGCCAGCTATGGTTGTTAAATGTTACAATGATATTTCCAAGTAAATGCATTTGTATTGGTTGAAAGCAATGTTAAAGTTGAAAAACGCTTCAAAACCGCTGCATCTGAACATAGCCCAAGTGGTGAAGGAACATTTTGGTTTGGGGTTAATTATTGTACCTTATATACAAGTCATTAACCTGGAAAGGATGTACCTTTACATATTTCCCTGCAAAATCAGTTTTGGTTTCATTTTGGTATGTTTTTTGGTGCAGCGGTAAAAATGGCATGAAACTCTGACAACATTGTTTAAAGCTGTGAACTAGGAGTCAGAAATGCTTCCAGGCGCGATTCCCATGATGTCCCCATGTCATTTGAGTAGTGTATCCATCATTTTCAGGTGTTTTTAGACATTAAAAGGACCCCCTGGGGGGATCGCGGTAAAAATACTCTGGTCTCCCATAGACTTACATTGGGCTCGTTGTTCTGTGCGAGTACCCGAGTATTCCAATTTGCGCGACCCGAGCAACCGAGCATTTTAGTGCTCGCCCATCACTAAATATTAACAATTAGATGGTGGCCCGATTCTAATGCATCAGGTATTCTAGAATATGTATGTAGCTTATTTATGAAGATTTAAGAATAATGCAATGAATACACAGGATTTTTCGGGTAAAATATATATATTATCATTAGATGTTATTGCTCATAGAACTTAATACAACTGAACAAAATTATTAAACAGATCATCAAAATATATAAACTATTACATGAATATCTAACTATATTTAAATAAATCATCGGACAAAAGAAGTACATCGACACTATAATATATTTGTTAACAATATCAACCCAAAATATTTTTGTACACTACATTTTTTGTGAATACGTTTTGACTATCTCTAAGCAACTTTCCTTATAAATGGGTATCCAAAACTTGCACCTTGACTTTGCTCATATCACTGTGTATTACCTCATGTTACCGTATATTACCTGATATTACCTCATGTTACCTGTGTATTACCTCAAATTACTGTGTATTACCTCATATTACTGTGTATTACCTCATGTTACTCTATATTACCTCATTTTACTTATGTATTACCTAATGTCACCTGTGTATTACCCGTGTTCAGTAAACGTGACAGAAGT
>VIAB01005189.1:73814-91817 GCA_009801035.1 Oophaga pumilio | reverse complement strand
CTCGAGTCGATAAGTTTTCCAAGTTTTTTGTGGCAAAATTAGGGATGTCGGCTTATACTCTGGTCGGCTTATACTCGAGTATATACGGTTATAAGAATTGATGTCATTGGCATTGAAATGGGCACTGTAGGTGTGTTTACTGTCCTCCACTCCCTGCCGACTTTTCTTCCCCATTGAATTGCATTGGGTTTCGTGTTTCAGTCGGACCTTCGACTTTTGCCGATAGTCGGCCAATTTCATTCGACTCGACTTTTGTGAAAGTCGGGTGGTCCGAAATCCGACTCGACCCTACCGGAGGCAAAGTCGCTCATCTCTAATGTTTAAGTTTTTTTTTTTTTTCTATGCAACAAACTTCAATGACCTTCTCAAAAAGTGCATAACAAGAAATACTAGGTAAGTGCATGACCAAAAATCAAGCACTGGCAACAGGTCACTCTATTAGTGTGTCATGTTCAGATGTAAAATTTGACTAGTGAAACAGATGGGCAAAAAAAATTGCTTGCAACACTTTCTGAGATACAAAGTCACAATTAAATGTCTCAATTTTGGGGAATTTTCTTTTGTATTAACTCACTATTGTAAAATCATCCTAAAATGGCTCCTTTATTCCCTGCCGTAGCTTTTATATGGGCTATGATAATCCCTCCCATATGATGTGATAGCTGCAAAGCATTATGGAGAAGCCATGGGAGCCTTCTGTAGCTGATGCAATTCTTGTTCAAGTGTAAAATTAAATTGGGCATTTTTTGGGAGATTCAATTAAAGCAAACAGCAAATCATTCAAATACAAAGGGGCCTGCAAATTTAATAAAATTGTACTCAATTTTGATTTGCTGAACATGATGATTTTATCATACAGTGTAGGATTCACTGTAAGCATCATAGTATGTGAGGGGAAAAGTACCATTGGGGCATTATAATGTGAGTGGTATCTAGTGATGAGCAAACGTGTTTGCCACTACTCGTTACTCGCCCGAGCATCACGGTACTCGGTGTACTCGGCGAGCACCGAGCATTTCCAGGATTACTCGGCAGGAACTTGGTTCTCCACCCAGCTTTTTTGGCGGACTTTACAGTCCCAATCATGATGCAGGGATTGTCTGCCAGACAATGAAACGCCGCAGCCATCTTTGTTGTGGTCGTGCAGTGATTGGCTGGCCGCACAGCATCATCAGGGGTATACGAAACCGGATGCCGCCCTGCTCGGCGCATTCAGCTGCAGATTGAGATAGTGTAGGGAGAGCTGCTGCCGATATAGGGTCAGAATTGGGGATTTATTAGTTAGTGTGGGGTCTACCATCCTAAACTACTCACATCCAGCTAAACCAACAGTCCTTCTAAGGACTAATTCCGGAGTATATAGGTTCCAGTGTTAGGTAGGCAGGGTAGTGTACGTCGCTATATACACATCAGTGCAAGGCCTGCAGGCACTGTATGTGTGTATATAGATCATTGCATACATCAAGAGGGTCCACTCCCTTCCTGTGTTCTGGTGCTGCTGCTGCCTGTAGGATATATTGACCGTATATAGCTAGCCCCAGGTGTAATTGGAATTCAGGACACACATTTTTTGGTGTGGTATCTCTGTGCCAGCTCATATCTGTGTGTGCTCAAAGTTTGGCCAGTTTACGGCGGTTTTCTTTTTTTGTCTTTGGTGAAACTGTACTTATATACAGCACTATTTAGCCCAAAAAAACATTTGACGTAGTGGTATCTCCGTGCCAGCTCATATCTGTGCGTGCGCACAGTTTGGCCAGTTTACGAGGGTTTTCTTTTTTTTGTCCTGGCTGTCACTGTACTTACATATAGCAGTATTTAGCAAAAAAATAGAAAAAATACAGGCCACACATTTTTTGGTGTGGTATCTCCGTGGCAGCTCATATCTGTGTGTACTCAAAGTTTGGCGAGTTTACGGCATTTTTCTTTTTTTGTCCTGGGTGAAACTGTACTTATATATAGCACTATTTAGCCATATAAAAAAAAAACACATTTGTCGCAGTGGTATCTCCGTGCCAGCTCATATCTGTGCGTGCTCAAAGTTTGGCCAGTTTACGGCGGTTTTCTTTTTTTATCCTGGCTGTCACTGTACTTAAATACAGCAGTATTTACAAAAAAGCAAAATACAGCCCACACATTTGTCATAGTGGTATCTCCGTGGCAGCTCATATCTTTGTGTGCTCAACATTTTGCCAGTTTACGGCAGTTTTCTTTTTTGTCCTGGGTGAAACTGTACTTATATACAGCACTATTTAGCAAAAAAAAAAAAACAGGGCACACATTTGTCATAGTGGTATCGCCGTGCCAGCTGATATCTGTGCGTGCTCAAAGTTTGGCCAGTTTAGGCCAAAGCATTGTATTTTTTTTTTTTGCAGTCTGTTAACGTAATTATTAAATCTGATAAGGTCCAAAATATTTTTACCTGAAGTCCTGATAGGTAAAAGTGTGGTTTTCAAGCACATGTATCACATACAAGTTGACTTCCAAATCACCCTTTTGTAGTGAACGTGTATAATATTCTATTCCATTTACAATGGGCAAGGAGCGTGGCAAGGGAAGGGGAAGTGGATGAGATGGTGATGGTGCAGGCTGAGGCTGTGGGCAAGCTTAAATTGGCCCACCGAAAACACCCACATCTTCTCGCTGGACATTAGTGTCCGAAGTCCTAGGGGACCGCGGCAAAGACAGCACTATTGAAGCCCGAGCAGTGTGAAAAGGTTGTTGGTTGGATAGCGGATAATACTTCCAGTTACTTATCCACCACCACCAGCACCCTATTTTTAACATGGTCAAGTCACAGAAGCCGTGAATCTGAACCGCATATTCCTTACCCTGATCCTCCTTCCTCCCACCATGCTGAGTGCCCTGAGACAACTGATCCCACACTCGAACACTCCGAAGAGCTGTTCAGTTTTCCATTTGGAGATTCGTGCCTCTCGCCCAGCCCACTAGAAGTGGGGCAAGATGATATTCCATGTAGCCATGCCCAAATATTTGAGCAGCCACGGTCACAAGAGGTGGACGATGATGAGACACAATTGCCGGAAAGTCAGGAGGAGGACCAGGGTGGGGAAGTGGAAGATGAGGTAGTGGATGATGTGGTAACAGACACAACCTGGCAGGAGGGCATGCAGAGCAAAGACAGCAGCACACAGGGAGAGGTAGGCATCGCACCACTTCAAGCAGGAAGAAGCAGTGTGGTGGCCGCAGACAGAAGGTGGACGACCATTCTGCCTTAACACCAACCTGAGGGAAGTTGACAGTCCAACAAGTCTGGTTATTTTTTAAAGACTCTTCTGATAACCCCAAACAGGCCATTTGCAACACCTGTCATGCCAGCATCAGCAGGGTAGCAATACTACCAGCCTTACCACCACCAGCATGATCAGGTACATGGCAGCAAAGCACCCGACTTTGTGGGCCCAAACCCAGGCTCCAGGAACAGTGTCTGCGGGTGATACCCCGGCTTCTTCCACTGTTGTGCGTGCAAGCCAATCCCCTGTCCACGGTGCATGCGAAAATGCCTCCTGCCCTGCACCTGCCGTTGCCCACAGTCAAACAGCACCATCATCAAGTGCGTCCACGTCCTTGTCCCAACGCAGCCTTCAGCTGTCCATACCCCAGTCATTGGAACGCAAGCGGAAATATGCAGCCATTGCCTCACAGGCCACAGTACACAATTCTTATATTTCTCGTCTGCTTGCGGTAAAAATGTTGCCTTTTAGGCTCATGAAGACGGAAGCTTTCCACAACCTGATGGCGGCAGCTGTCTCAAGGTACTCTGTCTCCAGCCGCCACTATTTCTCCCGCTGTGCCATCCCGGCATTATACAAGCACATGTCCCACAACATTCTCTGTGCACTCAACAATTCAGTTTCTGGGAAAGTACACCTAACCACGGACACGTGGACAAGTGCTTGTGGCCAGGGAGGGTACATCTCGCTGATGGCACACGGGGTTAACATAGTGGAAGCAGGGACCCAGTCAAACCTTGGGATGGAATGCGTCCTCCCGAAGCCAAGGATTGTGGGCCCTACGTCAATCAGGGTTGCCCCCCACTGTGTACAGCTCCTGCACCTCCTCTTCCTCCTCCTCTTCAGCCTCAAATGTCAGAAATGAGCACATCATTCACAAGCTGGAAGCACTGCAGCACTGCCAAAGCAAAGCGGCAAAAGGCTGTGCTGAAGTTAATTTCCTTAGGTGACAAACTGCACAATGCTGAAGAGTTGTTGACAGCTCTGAAAGAGCAGGCAGATGTGTGGCTGACACTGCTAAATCTCCAGCCAGGCATGGTTGTGTGTGACAATGGCAGGAACCTGGTGATGGCTTTGAGGCAAGGCGAACTGACACACGTATCATGCCTGGCCCATGTGCTGAATATCGTTGTTCAACGTTTTCTAAAAAGCTATCGGGAGCAGCAGGGTCTGCTGGTTAAAGTTGTGCCTGTGTTCACATTTTAGAAAGTCAGCTACAGCTTCAGCCGCCCTGGCCGTGCTTCAGCAGCGATTGCAGATTTCGGCTCACCGACTGGTATGTGATGTCCCCACGCGTTGGAACTCTACACTGCATATACGGTAAGTTACACTTTATTGATCCCGGGCGGAAATTACAGTATTACAGCAGCAATACAAACAGCAGTACATAAAATATTAGGACACAAATCTTGCACAGGTATACCAACATTACATAATAAATAAAAGTGGGTAGTTCAGGTGTATATAAGCCAATGTTAATTGACATTAGTACACCAGCCATCAGTCATTATTTTCTACCACCCTTAGGAAATTATTATACATCCCCATAGCAGTAGGTACAAACGATTTCCTGAATTTCTCCTTCTTGCACCTTAATAGGATTAGACAGCTGTTGAATGTGCTCTTCTGCTTCAAGAACTGCTCGTATAGGGGGTGTGTATTATTGTTCATTATAGCCCTACACTTCTTCTGAATTCTATCCTCCAATACCTCCTCAAAAGAGTCAAGATGGAGGCCAACAGCTGCACTTGCCTTCTTGATAAGTTTGTTGAGCTTATTAGCGTCAGCTACTCGCACACTACTGCCCCAGCAAATGATAGCAAAAAAGATGGCGCTAGCTACAATGGACTGGTAGAACATCTCCAACATTTTACTGCACACATTGAACGACCTGAGCTTCCGCAGAAAGTACAGTCTGCTCATTCCCTTCTTGTAAACCTTTTCTGTATGACACCTCCAATCAAGTTTACTGTTAAGGTGAACCCCCAAATATTTGTAGCTCTCAACAATCTCAACCTCCTGGCCAGCAATGGTGATCGGTAAGTAATCCTCCTTTTTCCTTCTATAACTTACCACCATCTCCTTGGTTTTCTTTACATTTAGTTCTAGACAGTTAATCTGACACCAATCCACAGTCATAAACCACCCTTCTATATTCCTCCTCCTCCCGGCCCTCCACAATGCCCCCTACAATCAAGGAGTCATCTGAGAATTTTTGGAGAGAATTTTTGCTAGAAAGGATTTGTGAGCTGAAGCGGGCAGTTGTTGAATACCAGCATCAACAAGGCCATCATTTGTCAGGTTTGACTCCACACATAAGACCTCAGGAGTGGACATGGATGTCAGACATATGTAGCATCCTCCAAAACTTTGAGGAGTCCACCAAGATGGTGAGCGGTGCTGATGCCATAATTAGCGTCACCATCCCGCTCATCTGCATTCTGAAAAGCTCTCTGCTCACAATGAAAGAGGAGGCATTGCAGGCAGAGCACGAGGACATGGATCAAGGAACCATACAGGGTGATTACACACAGCCCAGCATCGTGTCATCCCAGCGTGGATTAGTTGACAATGAGGTAGAGCAGGAGGAGGAAGAACAGGAGCTACTTTCATGCGCTATAGACGGGACTACAACCACAACTGTCATACCGTCTGTTCAGTGTGGATGGCCTGAGGACAGGGAAGAAGAGGAAGAGGAGAAGGACACCTTGGTCAGTCGTCCTGTTGGTGAGGACACGGAGGTCTTGCCTGTTACCAGTCTGGCTGCATGGCTGACTTTATGTTGCACTGCCTTTCCCGTGACCCTCGTATTGTCAAAATATTGGATACCAGTCATTACTGGCTAGTGACACTTTTAGACCCATGGTACAAGGATAACTTTCAATCTGTTGTTCCAGAGGCAGACAAATGTACCAAAATGGTGCAGTACCATGGGGCCATTGTTGCAGAATTATTAAAAAAAATTCCCATCTCAAAACGCTGGCGGCAGAGATAACAGTTCGTTGTCCAACCAAGCAGCTCAGGTGAGAAAGACAAAAGTCCACTCCAGCAGAGGGGGGGGAACACTGGCAAAGTTCTGGGACAGTTTTCTAAGACCCTCCCATCGCCCATGCACTGAAGCGCGGGGTAATCTCACAAGGAATGCAACTTCTCTAAGATGCTGAGTGAGTACCTTGCTGACCGTACTAACATCCTCCGTGATTCCTCTGTGCCTTTTAATTATTGGGTATCCAAGCTGGACATGTGGCATGAGCTGTCTCGCTATGCCTTGGAGATCCTGGCCTGCCCTGCTGCAAGCGTTTTGTCCGAGCGGGTTTTTAGTGCTGCTAGTGGCATTATCACAGATAAGCGCATTCGCCTTTCTACGGAAAATGCAGTCAGGCTGACTCTTATAAAAATGAACAAGGGATGGATTGGGCCTGACTTCTCGATACCACCAAATTATGGCAGCGAAGCATAAACGCCAATGTAGTGTTTTTTTGGGAGGTGTATTCCCATGCACCTCTTCACAACCAAACATGGATATGCGCTTCCTGAATTTGGCTATTTGGTGTCCTCCTTCTCCTTCTCATCCTCACCGTCCACCACCATTTGAACACCAGGGTGAACGTATTTAGTCATGCTCTGGCCACTCTATGTTTTGGCAAGGGTGTTATGTTGCCCGTCACCAAAATACAAAAAATATGTACACCCCCAAAGAGAAATGTTTGCCAGCCCATACACTAAGTGTATGGGCATTTCAAGTCTAGTAGACCCGCTCCTAGAAATTGAGCCTATTTTTTAATGAGGCCTTCCTCCACGTTTGATCATCCACCGCCACTAGATCAAAATGGTTTACGTGTTCCGTGCAGCTACAGCCAGTGTCGCAATATTAACAAGGGTGGGTGGTTAGGCTGTGCATAAAAGACTTGTTCTGAAAAAGGTTGAGGTGTACCCCACAGGGGAAATGTTTGACAGTCCAGACACTGAGTGTATGAGCATTCCAAGTCTAGGAGACCCACTCCTTTTTAATGGGACATTTTTTGGTAAGAGGCCCTCCTCTCTGTTTCTTCTAAGGGGGGATTGGAGTTATTGGAGTGCATATGACTTGGTAGCAGGGCAGACCTTGTAGTCAATGCATAAGAAAACAGAATGGGAGTACAAAATGAATAATGTGAAGTGGATTTTCCTGGGCCCATCCAATACCTGGGTTCAAAGGCTTATTGGGGTGCATATGACTTGGTAGCAGGGGAAGCCTTGCATTCAATAAAACATTTTTTTCCTGGACATCTCGTGAAAGGGGTATTGGGGTACGTCATAATTCTTGGCAGCCCATCCACTCACTGTATAAGCTATAACAGTTTTGGAGACCCACTGTTTAATAATGGCCCTTTAAGCAGATTAATGCTGCCTGATGCACCTGTAAAAATAGGCTCTGTGACTTTAAGAGTCCCTCCTTCATAAATGAAACAAGATATGTCTGCTTATATGTCACACACTACATGGCCAGCTAGGGTTTGTAAATGTTACAATGACATTTCCCAGTGAATGCATTTAGTTTTGTTTGAAAGCAATGCTAAAGTTGAAAAAAGTTTCAAAAACGCTGCATCTGAACATAGCCCAAGTGGTGGAGGAACATTTTGGTCTGGGGTTATTTATTTTGCCTTATATACAAGTCATTAACCTGGAAAGGATGTACCTTAACATATTTCCCAGCAAAATCCGTTTGGTTTAGTTTTGATATGTTTTTTGGTGCACTGGTAAAAATGGCATGAAACTCTGACAACATTGTTTAAAGCTGTGAACTAGTAGTCGGGAATGCTTCCTGGGGCGATCTCCATGATGTCCCCGTATCATTTGAGCAGTGTTTCCATCATTTTCAGACATTTTTAAACCTTAAAAGGACCCCCGGGGGGGATCGTGGTAAAAATGCTCGGGTCTCCCATAGACTTACATTGGGCTCGTTGTTCTGTCCGAGTACCCGAGTATTCCAATTTGCTCGACCCGAGCATTTTAGTGCTCATCCATCACTAGTGGTATCTACTGTGGTGGCATCATACCAAGGTGGAGTCGCTGTTGTAGAATTATACTGTGTTATGGGCTCTGTGTGCAATTCTAATACTAAGCAATCACCCTCTTCATGGATTGGTAGGCTTAGTGGTTGTTTCATCAGTATGTTGCACCTGTGTTACCACATTTAGTAAGGGGGTCTGCTGCACCCTGTTTGTGCATTTTACTTTGTGACCTTGGCTGATAAATACCATTGCCTTTCTGCTATGACTACAATTGAATTAATTTGGGAATTTATAAAGTTTCTTATATTGCTTTGGCTGCACTTTTATGTTACTGTAGTGTATGGACTTATAACACAGAGGACGCTTGATGTGGGTTGCGAACTTGTTTATTTTTCCCAAAATATTAACCAATACTTCTTATTGTTATTATATATTTTTTGCACATTTTTTCTTTACGTGGTGCAGCAAGGCCCATCAATGGTGACCTTGTAAACTTGTATCACTGTGTTGCACTGGTAGAGCATCGGGCAGCCCGCCCAATCAAATAGTAGGGGCGTGTAATAGGCTGTTAGCTGGGCACTGTGCTATACATGTGTGTGAATTGTGCCCTATTGCAAGCTTCATCTGTGTGCAATTATAATACTAAGCAATCACCTCCTCCTTGGATTGCTAGGCTCAAGGGAGTTACTGTGGGGGTATCATACTAGAGGGGATTATTGTCTGGGCATTATACTGAGTGAGTGTAGGGCACCATAAGGGCATCTTACTGTGTAGGGGCACGGTGCGGAGAATCATACTGTGTGGTTGTAACTGTGAGGACATCAAACTCTGTTGGGGTCACTGTGGGAACATCATACTGTTGGGTGTACTGTTTGAGTAAATTGTTTGGGGGAGTTCACTGTGTGGGTACCATACTGTGTCCTGGTCTCATTTTTGGTGGCATAATACTCTACGACCCGGAGATCATTCTGTATAAGGAACAAGAAAGGATTGCTGTAGTGTGTGGGACACAAAGGTGCATTAACCGGGGCTTTATTTCTGCCAGTAATAAATGTCCCTCCCCCTGTATTTAAAGTTGGAAGGTATGCTCTTTTGTGACTACTGCGTTGAATAATTTTATTTGGAGGGGCGAGGGTCCAATTTGGACTTTTGCTATGGGTCCCATGATTTCTATGTATGCTCTTGTACTTACAGGTTGCTTTCACAGGTTAAACTGTTGGTATCTAAGGGACTGCGTTATTATACACATATAAACATATGTTGAAAAGGACTGACCTATTAAAAAAATAATAGGGGCAAGGCAAGTAATGTTTGAAAATAGGAAACTGAGCTTTACTTTACCAATGAGCAGCTCTAGTGCCTCAGTGGTCTTGTGCTGTCTATCCCTGCAAGACTGCTGGTGTTATCTGCAGTGGTCACATGTTGTGAAGGTGTCACCTCTGCAATCCTGTCAACCATAAAGTTCAGAGAAAGGGTGTGGAGAAGCTGCATAGAATTACAGCAGGTCACCTGGTAAGTATTGCTTATTTTGTTATTTTCAAGTGTCATCAGCCTTCCCCAATTTTTTGCCATCAAACAACACTTTAAGTAGTTGATTTGAGTTCTATTTGTTTCTTGCATTTTAGGTTTAATTTAAAAAGCACCATGTCCAAATGCTGTATGAGTCCTAAATCTTGTCAAAATACATACAGTAAAAACACTGCTTCTCTGTCCAGGATTAATGGCTGCCTCAGATGAGACAGTGCCAGCTCACATATGACCAGAAGTCATCTGTCACTTTACAAGTGTAATCCAGATGCACTCACTGCTGTTTCGGGAGCTGCTTGGGACTGGTGGTGTCATGTCTACAATTACCTGTCAGCACGCAGGTACCACGCTCTTGCCCTATCTTAATAAAACTGATTTGGGGTGTTGGGTATTGTTGGTGGTAGCCACCACATTATAGTTTGATTTGTTCCTAAAAATCAAAATTATTGATGAACTTTATGGTAGTTGATTAAAATTCACTTGACTGTGGGTTAATCCTTTACAGCATACGTGGACAATTCAGTTGTTTTAGTTGCTCCTTTGTAGGAGGAAAATTCTGATGATGCCCAGTTTGCCAACCACATTTCCAATAGGTAGAGAACCTATTGCTTAGCATATTACTCCCACTTCTGGTATGACGTTTTGAACTCTAGAACCATGTCCCAAAAATATTCAGACCCCATACATACTGTATATGTCACCAAGGTACCAACCTGTGTGTCGTCTTTGGTGCCTCTTCAGTTGATCTGATCGTGAGAACCTCCTCTCACAGTCTTTGAAATCACATTGATAGGGTTTCTCTCCTTAAAAGAAAATATGTGTTAAGACACAGAATCTGTTCATTTGGTAGCTCCAAAAACATTCATGGTATCTGGACATTAGCCTACAGATCCAAAAAGTATTTACAAGAGGATCAGCACCATAAATGCAAGGCTGACATTTGGATTTCTGCCCCACATATGCAGTTGATGTGCCACGAACCAACAAGAGGACTGTCTCCTTTAAATGGGTTAATCCACAGTGCGGCTAATCCTAAACTTTTACATATGGAATCCACAAGAATAAAAGTGAATCAACATCCTCACAAGAGAAAACCTGCTCTTTGTTATCAAGCAGGAAACATATTTGTGGTGCTGACAAAAATCTGCTCAATTTTACTCCCAAATCCTCACCAACTCCCAGACATGAATGAGGCCTAAGCTGTATAAGCACATTAGTTTTCATAGAAAAAAAAAGACTTTCTACACAAACCTTTTCTCACATGACCTACAGCTATACACTTAGCGCAGCACTCTGAGCACTGAATTACCTGTGTGCTTCCTACTGTGCATCTGCAGATGGGACAACTTAAAGTATCTCTTGTTACATCCCGGATAGGCGCACATGAAGGGTCGCTTTTCATTGGTTTCTGATGTTGACCGTACAATAGTTGGGGTCACTCCTGGAACACGTCTGACATCCTATAATAAGAAATACATGAATATTAAGTCTTTGGTTTAATGATAAACTTCCAAATATGTAAATAATTAAATTACTCATCAAAGTCATCATACTTGTGTCCAATTTGCAACTTCAACATCAGTCATGTTGTGTGTTTTTTTATCACAGTTGTCTCGTGCTACAGATATTATATCTGTGTTGTCAGCTGACAGATAATGAATGAGAAAAAAAGCGCTTGTCAGCACTGCCCCATAGTATAACATTGGGCGAGTGCTATCTGATAAAACATTGTATAGTACTCAGCTGTGAAGTAAGCTTGTGTTATTGAATCCTAAAAGGAAAGTCACAGTTGATTCATGCTTCCCTAACCACAGGCAACAATTAGAGCAGTTAGGGCTCTGTCATTTCAGCCTATTTTGTCTTAATCTGAAAAGCTGCTGCATTTAATTCAGGAACTGGTCCAAGATCCTAGACCGGGTGATTTATCCACGACCCTCTCCCCTATAGTGACAGGTCTGTCCCTACATGTGTGTATGGAGAGAGACCTATTACTCACCCGGAACAGAGTGGGAAGAAGCCACTGGGGATTTGCACTTGTCATATGAGCCGCATTTCAAATCTAAGTTTTCTCTGAAACATTGCAGCTCTTCAGAGTAAGACATACCTGGCTGGAATAATGGAGCCAGTCTCTTATTCACACAGGCCTTTAGTCAGTTGTCAGGTTCACTTTAAAGAGTTTTTCATTCTTCAACAAATCAATTGTATAATGAAAAGTTATACAATTTTCCTGTCATTTTATTATCTTTTCCAGAAAATGTTCATGATCTTTCCTTGATGCCTTTCTATATGAAGTTTCATTGAGTAACCCCAGGGCGTATTAGATGTCTTACTCATGCAAACACACAGGTGCTCCTTATAAGACACAGATTTGGTAACTGAAGTCTAACTGTAATAAATTGTCAATCCAGGTGTCCATCACATGACCAGGGTGAATTTTTATCTACCAGAGGTCAACAATGAAAATTTCTTTTGAATCACAATAAGCAGAGATCTTGATATTTGATGAACAAATAAAGAGAATCTGTCAGCAGGTTTTTGCTGTGTAATTTGAAGGCAGCAGGAGATAGAGGCTGAAACACAGAATTCAGAGATGTGTCAATTGTCAAAGTGTGTGCTTCTGTTTACTATCTGTGAAGGGTTTGTCACTAAGGAGATTAACATTGCAGGACTAGTCCTAACTAAGCAGCTCACTGTCTATGGACTTTGTACACAGAGAGTCTGGTGTGGGCGGGGTCAGCTGTGGTGTGGGTGGGGATAGCTTTCTCAACTCTGCTTCATTCTAAATCTCAAAGCTCTGATTGTGTCAGAACAGCTGCACCCAGTAATCTAAGTGATACATTGTTGGATTTAGCTTTGCTTTGCCTACATCAGGCTGCTCTAAGATAATGTAGCAAAAACCTGCTGATAGATTCTCTTTAACCCCTTCACCCACCACCACCCAAGCCTGTTTTCAACTTCATGACCAGGCCAAATTTTACAATTTTGACCAGTGTGAATTCATGTGAGGCTGGGGTCACACTACTGTAAAAAACGGACGAGTGCTAAATGAGAAAACATCGCATAGCACTCGGACCAGTGTTAATCTATTGGGCAGCTCACATCACCATATCTTTTCTCAGGCATATTTAACATGCGTGTAAAATCGCAGCATCGTCCAAGACTCTCCAATGAAAGCCTATGAGTACGAGAAAAGCACCACACGGACCATCCATCTAGGTTGCAACAAATAC
Source organism: Oophaga pumilio (assembly GCA_009801035.1). Taxonomy (NCBI): domain Eukaryota; kingdom Metazoa; phylum Chordata; class Amphibia; order Anura; family Dendrobatidae; genus Oophaga; species Oophaga pumilio. The sequence continues at coordinate 78,815 of VIAB01005189.1, read as the reverse complement.
GCACACACTTTCCTCATTTCAGCCCATTGAGCCATTAAATTCAATGGGGGAAATCACTGAGAAATGTAAAGCCATAGCATGTCATACGGATACATAGGTGGGAGAAAATCGCATCATCGCATTGGAAACACATTACACACAGATGACCATACCGAGAACACTTGTGCGACTCTCGGCAGGGAGACTCGGACCAATTTTCCATACGTTTAGTGTGACCCCGGCCTGATAATAACTCTGGAACACTTCAACAGATATCACTGATTCTGAGATAGTTTTCCCATGATATATTGTACTTCATGATGCATTTATTTTGTAAAAAAAAATCAGAAATTTGTTGAAAATTTTCAAAATGTAACAATTTTCAAAATTTTATTTTTATACCCTAAATCCAGAGAGTTATGTTACATAAAATACTTAATAACATTTTTCACATGTCTACTTTACATAAGCACAATTTTTGAAAAAAAAAATATATTTTGTTAGGAAGTTAGAAGGGTTAAAAGTTGAAAAACATTTTTTAAGGACCACATCATTTTTTTAAGTAACTTGAGGGGCCTGTATGACAGACAATACCCCAAATTGAAACGATTCCAAACCTTATTCTTCAAGGTGCTCAAAATCACATTCAAAAGTTTATTAACCCTTCAACTGCTTCACAGGAAGTGAAGTAATGTAGAAGGAAAAAATGAACATTTAACTTTTTTCACAAAAGTTTGACTTTAAACCAAACTTTTTTTATTTTCACAACAGTAACAGGAGAAAATTGACCCAAAAATTTGTTGTGCAGTGTCTTATGAGCATGTACAGTACAGACCAAAAGTTTGGACACACCTTCTCATTTAAAGATTTTTCTGTATTTTCATGACTATGAAAATTGTACATTCATACTGAAAGCATCAAAACTATGAATTAACACATGTGGAATTATATACTTAACAAAAAAGTGTGTAACAACTGAAATTATGTCTTATATTCTAGGTTCTTCAAAGTAGCCACCTATTGCTTTGATGACTGCTTTGCACACTCTTGGCATTCTCTTGATGAGAGAGCACGGTGGCTCAGTGGATAGCACTGCAGCCTTGCAGCGCTGGAGTCCCACCAAGGACAACATCTGCAAGGAGTTCGTATGTTCTCTCTGTGTTTACGCGGGTACTCCGGTTTCCTCCCACAGTCCAAAAAACATACTGATAGGGAATCTAAATTGTGAGCCCCATCAGGGACAGCGATAGTAATGTGTGCAAAACTATAAAGTGCTGCGGAATATGTTAGCGCTATATAAAAATAAAGATTATTATTATTATTGCTGGACAAATTCTCCTTAGTTCGCTGATATCCAATATGTGAAGGAAAGCTATTGTTTGGGCGCTTGGCATGGCTCGAAAGGGAAGGAGCGTCATTTGACTCATTAGCGGATACCATGTTGTATTTGGAGGGCCCCTGATGTGCCTAAACAATGGACACCCTCCACGAGTGACCCAATTTTGGAAACTAGACCCCTCAGGGAATGTATCTACATGTGTGAAAAGCATCTTGAATCCCCAGGTGCTTCACTGAAGTTTATAAAGTTGAGCTGTAAAAATAAAAAATCGATTTTTTTTTCCACAAAATTGTTCATTAAGCCCCATTTTTTTTTTAATTTCACAGGAGAAATTGCACCATGCAATTTGTTGTGCAATTTCTTCTGAGTACACCGATACCCCATATATGGTCGTAAACTACTTTTGAGGCACTTTTGAGGCACAGTGCAAAGCTCAGAATGAAAGAAGCGCCATTATGTAGGTCAGATTTTGCTAGAATGGTTTGATGGTGCTATGTCACATTGGCAGAGCCCCTAAGGTGCCATGCATGACATCATTTTATAAACTTCTCATCTCAATGAATTCATCTAGGTGTGCAGTGAGCATGTTGACACCACATGTGCCTCACAGAAATTTATACCAGTGGGCAGTGAGGAAAGAATAATTACATTTTTACCACTAAAATGTTATTTTAGCCCCAATTTTTTTATTTTTATAAGGGCTAATAGGAAAAAATGGAACTCTCAGTTTGTTGTGCCATTTCTCCTGAGTACGCCAATACCCTACATATAAACTGCTTTTGAGACACAAGGCAAAACTCAGAAGGGGATGAGTGCCATAATTTAGTGCAGATTTTACTGTTATGGTTTGCAGGTGCCATGACCCAGTGGGAGAGTCCGAGGTGCCAGCCAGCAGAACCCCCCATAAGTGATCCTATTTTACAAGCGACACTTCTCAATTAATTCATGCAAGGGTGCAGTGATCACATTGACATCACGGATGTGTCACATAATTTTATACCATTAGGCAGTAAAGCAAAAATAATTACATTTTTTACCACAAAAACTTTGATTTAGGCCCAGATTTTACATCTTCACAAAGGTAAATGGGTAAAAATTTCACCAAAGTTTGTCACACAATTTCTGCTGAATGTAGAAATGCCCCATGTTTGGCTGTATAGTACTGCCTAGCCAGACGGTGAGAAACAGGAAGGACAAAGTGCTATTTGTCTCCTGAGGTGTAGAATTTCATAGAATACTTTGCAGACCTCCATATACAGAGCCCCTAAGTGCTAGAAGAGCAGAATCCCACCTCAAGTTACCCCATTTTGCAAATTATACCACTTGGGAATTTTTCTACAGGTGCAGTATTGATTTTGACTCAATGGTTGTTTTCCAGAAACAAGCATAAGTGGATGTTGCTGAGTAAAAACTGCAATTCTGCTATTGTAGCGCCTGTACTTTATGCCCGGCTTGTGCATCTGGAGATATGCACCCATAAATTAAGGGGGCTGTCATCACTACAGAAATGCCAAATATGTGGACGCTAAGAGTGGTTTAGGCACACTATGGGGCTCAAAAGGGAGGGGAGTATTTGGATTAGGGAATGCAAAATTCACTGGATTCTTTTGGGGGGCGAGGAGCCATAGCGCTTTTCCAGAGCCTTTGTACTAACTTTAACGTGGAAGCCCCTTATATTTCCGTACCTGAGTGCGGATTTAACTTTTTCTGTGGATTGAGTTGAAACTTTTATTGGGATCATTTATGCTATGCTCTACGCTGAGCATTTATATTGGGGTTTCCATCTAAATTTCCAAATATCGTGATTCTCTAAAGGGCTCTATTCACTATTATGAGGCAGCAGAGTTACTCTGGACTCCATCTGGCCTCTGTTCAGCGATATCCTTCTTTTAAGAGGTGCACAAAACTGTGACCAACCGCATTTTTCTGCATGCTTAAAAAGACGGACACTGCCAGATCACAGGTCAGACAGCGTAAACAGGGCCACCATCTGCCTCATTATAGGGAATCATCCTCCAGGGGTTCCATCTGAATCACGAGATTCAGACATTTACACAGAAACCCCAGTGTAAGCACTCAGCGCAGAGCGCAGGATATATGTGAGCTGAGCCTTAATGCGATTTTTGAACAAATCAACAGCAGGTGAGGAATTGGTTTTGATTATTTTTTACACCATTCCTTGTATGATATAAGTGATTAGACAACTTTATTCTTCGTGTCTTTATAGCAATACAAGATTCATATAGCTTTTTTATGTTTGGCTGCTGTCACAGCCAAAGATGCTTTTTATCGCCAAAGCAAGTTTTCGTGTTGCCATATTTTTAGAGCTATAATTTTTCTATGTATCAGCCAACAAAATCATGTTGGCTGATACATAGAAAAATGTTGGCTTGCTTCTTGTGGGATGAGTTGCCGTTTTTATTTGCGCCATTTTTGGAGACATGACATTTTTTGATCACTTTCTATTCTGATTTTTGGGAGGCAGAATGAACAAAAAACAGATATTCAAGAATTGTTTTTTGGGGGCTTTTATTAAACCGTTTCGAGTGTGGTAAAATTCATAAGGCAGCTTTATTCTTTGGTTCAGTACAATTACAGCGATAACACATTTATATTTTTTTACGTTTTGGTGCTTTTAGAAAATAAAAACTATTTTATAGAAACAAGAATAATTTATGCATCGCTTTATTCTGAGAGCTATAACCTTTACTTTTCCACTGATGAAAAGCTTGGCAGCTTGTTTTTTGGGCGACAAGATGACGTTTTCAGCTATTCCATTTCTATTCATATTCATCCTTTTGATTGTGTTTTATTACACTTTTTGTTCGACTATATGATGAAAAAGCATAGTTTTTTGCCTCATTTTTTACATAGCGTTCACTGAAGAGGATAACTATTGGGACAGTTTTATACAGCGGGTAGTTCCAGACACGGCAATGCCAAATATGTGTACTTTTTGTGTTTATGTTTTTCATAAAAATATTTATTTATGGGTACAATATATTTCCATTTTTTTAATTATTTAGTGATTTTTAAAAAAATATTTGCATTATGTACTTAGTCCCTCTATGGGACTTTCACTTTCACATCTCTGATCGTAGTTATAAAGTATTGCAATGCAGGAACATTGCTATGCTTTATAACTGTCAGTGCTGCACTTACACAAGTTAGTTAGATCATGCACTGCGCATGATCAAACTAGCTTGCTAGCCCAGGTGACCTTGATGTCGTCATGCCCCCTCCCTCTCTCTGCCTTCTAAATGCTGTGATCGATATAGATCGCAGCATTTAGGGGGTTAAACTGTTCCGGTTAGTGCATCGCTCCTGACAGTGAGTGCTGGATGTCAGCTAAACACCTGGTGGCGATCGTGCTCCCACAACTACTGTGCACACAAAATCGCCATGACGTATCCATATGTCCAAGGTCGGGAAGGGGTAAATACAGAAAGTAAATTACTAGTGAGAAAACGTGCTCACCACTACTTGTTACTCGCCCGAGTATCACGGTACTCGTCATAGTCTGCAAGCACCGAGCGTTTCCAGGATTACTCGGCGGGAACTGGGGTCTCCACCGAGCATTTTTGGCGGACTTTTGAGACCCAATCACGCTGCATGGATTGTCTGCCAGGCCATAAAACACCGCAGTCATCTTTGTTGTGGTCGTGCAGTGATTGGCTTGGCCG
>VIAB01005189.1:47556-68363 GCA_009801035.1 Oophaga pumilio | reverse complement strand
ACAATGCAGAAGAGTTGTGGACAGAGCTGAAAGAGCAGTCAGATGTTTGGTTGACACCGCTGAACCTACAGCCAGGCATGGTAGTGAGTGATAATGGCCGTAACCTGGAGGCTGCTCTGAGGGAAGGTGAGCTGACACACGTACCTTGCCTGGCCCATGTGCCTAACCTTGTGGTTCAACGTTTTCTAAAAAGCTACCCGGAGCTGCCGTATCTGCTAGTGAAAATACGCCATCTGTCTGCCCATTTTCGAAAGTCATCTACAGCTTCAGCCAGCCTTGCTGTGCTTCAGCAGAGTTTGTAGCTTCCGGCTCACCGACTGGTGTGTGATGTCCCCACGCGTTGGAACTCTACACTGCATATGTTGGAAAGGATTTGTGAGCAGAAGAGGGCAGTTGTTGACTACCAGCATCAACAAGGCCATCAATATACAGTTCAGACTCCACACATAAGACCTCAGGAGTGGACATGGATGTCAGACATATGTACCATCCTCCAGAACTTTGAGGACTGCACCAAGATGGTGAGCGGCGATGACGCTATAATTAGCATCACCATCCCGCTTCTCAGCATTCTTAAAACCTCTCTGCTCACAATTAAAGATGATGCATTGCAAGCAGAGCAGGAGGACACGGAGCAAGGAACCATACAGGGTTATTACACTCAGTACAGCCTCATGTTGTCAGAACATGGATTGGTAGACAATGAGGAGGAGGAGGAGGAAGAACAGGAGCTACTTTCATGAGCTATAGACGGTACTACAAGCACAGCTGTCATACCATCTGTTCAGTGGAGATGGCCTGAGGACAGGGATGAGGAGGACGACAATATGGTCAGTCATCCTATTGGTGAGGACACGGAAGTCTTGCCTGTTACTAGTCTGGCATGCATGGCTAACTTTATGTTGAGCTGCGTTAACAATGACCCTCGCATTAGAAAAATTTTCAATGACACTCAGTACTGGGTTGTGATACTTCTAGACCCATGCTACATGAAGAACTTTCAATCTCTTCTTCCAGAAGCAGACAGGTGTTCAAAATTTTTGATTTATCACAGGGCTATTGTAGCGGAATTAATGAAAAAATTCCCATGTGAGAACGCTGGCAGCAGACGTCAGAGTTTTTTGTACAGCCAAGGAGTCACGGCGAGAGAGAGACAGAAGTACGATCCAAGGCAGGCAGGGGAAAAATGACAAAGTTCTGGGATAGTTTTCTCAGACCCTCTCATCGGTCCGCCACAGAGGCAAGGGGTGGGGTGGTGGCACAAGAAGTGCAATGTTTTGAAAGATGTTGAAGGAGTACCTTGCAGATCATACAAACGTCCTCTGTGATTCCTCTGTGCCTTTTAATTATTGGGTATCCAAGCTGGACACGTGGCATGAACTGGCCTGCCCTGCTGCTAGCATTCTGTCAGAGTGGGTTTTTAGTGCCTCTGGTGGAATTATAACAGATAAAAATGAACAAAAATGAACCAGGGCTGGATTTGGCAAGACTTCTGTACATCATCTAATGAAAACAGCGAAACATAACCTGAAATACATTGTCTTTTTTGTGGAGGTGTATTCTCAAGCACCTCTTCACAACCACACATGGGTATCCGCTTCCTGATTTGGTCTGTTTGGTGTTATCCTCCTCCTGATCCTCATCCTCATCATCCACAACCAGTACAACACCAGGGTGAACATATTCTGTGCTGCTACAGCCAGTGCAATGTTTGGCAAGGGTGTTTTAATGATGCCCGTTACTAATTTTAAACCAAACCATATGTTGCTCCCCCAGGGGAAAATGTTTGCCTGGCCCAGGAACTTTGTGTATGGCCATTCTGAGTCTCGGAGAACCTCTCCTTTATCGTCTTTGTAATACATATGGATGAAGGTGAAGAAACTTGTGCCACGGGTGTGTTTATAGTTACGTATGATGCACTCCTCTTTAAACTTAGTTTTTCACGAGCATCCATCAGTTTGGTTGGTTTCCCTCCGACACTCATCTGCTTTCTAGAATTCTGCATCTCCCAAACATGTAGCACTTTGACCTTAATATAGACACGTGCGTGTTTGGCAGCTTGTCTTGGAAGGGCATTTCTTTGACTGAGTCTCATACGCGCATCTGTTACACCAATGTTCTCTCGGGCATGAAACCGATTCTGGTACTTGATGGTGGCTACACCACAAATGATTGTAGGCTAGCTGTATCCTGGCTCTCATACCTACCATAGCCACAGCTGTTAATATTCATATACTTGCCCATTCCTGTGATCACCATGTCTCCATTCCTTCCTTATCACTTTTTCCAACAGTTGTTCTGCCATATGTGGCCAAAAAAACCTGCACCTTCCCAGCAGCAACTATGTAGGAAAACACAGCAAAGTTTTGCCAGATGTTTTTGATGCCCCCAAAATTAAGATTTGAAACACTATGTTCATATCTACTCCCAGGGGGAAAATCTTTGCCAGCCAGTGTATGGGCATTCCAAGTGTAGGGGCCCCCTCCTTTAAATTGTGCCAAGTTTAGAATCAGGCCTTTCTCAACGTCTCATCAGTCACCGGCAGTCGATCAGCAGAATTTCGGAATTTTCTATTTTTGTTGTTCACTGGAATAATTTTTTTAGGTGTTTTACTTTTTAACATTTTTGCAGCTCTCTCTTATAGATAAGGAATACATAGTAGCAGCTATTTGTGTCATTAATTGCCTGTAGAAAGTGGGAAAATTGATTGTGATGATTCTCCAGAGTACTCAATGGGTTAAGCTTCAGTTTGTCTTGAAAGGCTGAATCAAGCTATGATTGCTGTTGATAGACATATTCTCCAGAAAATAATTCTGTATTGAGGGACCCATCATAGCATAAAAAAAACTGAAATGTAGGTCGTCCATCAATTTTGTGCATCCTGTTCTCAACATATTGTCGGGTTTCCATTACCAAGTGCAATTCGAGAAAGACTTCGACAGCGTGAGCTTTCAAGGTACTCTTGAAAGATGTTTTTAGATTATTTGTTACTAATGGTCTCCTGTCCACAATCACGTCATTCATACTGCTTTTTTGCTTCTTGTAAAAAAATTTAATGAAAGCAGCCATCAATTTATGGCACATAACTTTCTAGTCTTGCAAGGAATATAAGGAATCTGTATCACTCATTTTTAGCAAAACTTTCAATATTTTTTTCATAAACAATTCGACAGTGTTAGCAACTTTTGTTGGAACAGATGCAGATTATTTTCGTCTTTTTCCTTTCAGGCAGTTTTCCTTAACTGTATATGATTTTCTATGTGATTTTTTATTTGTACATTGTGAAATGGATTTTGTGGGGGAAGAACTAACTTTTTGGACATTAGAAAATAATCTTTTTGAAGCATGCCTTCTTTTACGTCCAACATCTTGCAATGTACGATCGTTGCCTTTAGTTTAAAAGTTCAGTGAATGCTTTTTTTTGCCATCAGAAGACGATTTGAGGGAAGGATAAGATGAGTAAAAGGTCAGGAGGAGCGCTCGGAACAGAAGAAAAATGCAATAGTTTCTTTAGCCCACAACGCGTTTCAACAGTAAACGGCTTCATCAGGTGACAGTTTATTGTTAAAAGACATGAAGGGGTATATATACAACGGGCGACCAATCAAATGGTTAGGACAATTACACATATGATCAACAAGTTACAGGACAAAGTAAAATTACGAAAAAGAACAGACAAGGGTGAGGAAGCAATAAAAATTAAAAAGTACATATAAAATACCTAAAAAAAGATTCAAAATAATATTAAGAACCTGTGTATTATGATACACTAAAAAAAGGATATAAAATAAGCCAATAAAAGAAAATAAAATTATCTCGTCACTTTTTCAATGGCTAAATTAAGTCCCTCAGGTGCCAAAGTGTCCAGTTTGAATATCCAAAAACTTTCTCTGTTGATCAAGCTGTTATAACGATCAGGCACAGTGTCCGGTATGTAATCAATTATTATAACTTTAAGAGATTTTGTTTCTTTCTGATGCCTATGTAAAAAAATGCTTGGACAGACTGTGCAATAAGTAGCCATTACGTATGTTCTGCCTGTGATTGTAAAGACGCACATGCATGGTCTATATCAGGGGTCTGAAACTGCATTCCTCGAGGGCCGCAAACCATGTGTGTTTTCAAGATTTCCTTAGCATTGCACTAGCTGCTGGAATCATTATCTGTGCAGGTGATTAAATTATCACCTGTGCAATACAAGGAAATCCTGAAAACATGACCTGTTTGCGGCCCTTGAGGAATGCAGTTTGAGACCCCTGGTCTATATAGTGCACCCTACATATTGTAGCCCACAACTGCATTCCAAAAAGTTAGCAACATAGAATGATTGGCATTTGACCAAATGATTGATTTTATAACTGATGCCTGTGGTGTTGGATTTGACTTCTTTGGCCACGTTGGTGATAGTGGAACAACAAAGACACTTTGCAGCTCTGCAGGCAAAACAACCATGATTCTTATCTGGTTGAAATCAGGACCTATGTAGTGGGTACAGGGTTGTATTACTTGGTGAGAAAAGATAACGGAGGGTGCGATTTCTTCTGAATACCGTTCTGGGCCGAGTGGAAATACGTCCAGAAAGTAAAGGGTCACCTTCAAGAATGACCCAATACTTAATAATGACTTTTTTAATTCTTACATGTGATTGATAAAATGTAGTCACAAAACTCCATTTGCCAAACTCAAAGATGGAGGAACCATTGTTTTTTTTTTTTTTTCTATACAGTCTTTCTGGGAAAAGTTATTGGCCTTTTGAAATGCGTCATACACTAATTTTTTGGTTTGTTTGTTTCACAACGTTGGCTTCAATGATAAAATCATAATCCCTAGTGCTATTCTTCCTAATCCTCCAATATTGCCCGTATTTGATATTACGGATCCACTTGGGGAGGTAATTGCTGTTAAAACTGAAATAACTATTTACGTCAACAGTCTTGAAATGACTGGACGTGAAAAAACGGCCCACTGAGTCCACACGCACAACTAAATCCAAGAACTGGATGCACGTTTTAGACATATTGCCAGTAAAGGACAGCCCCCAAGGATTCAGGTTCAGGCCTTGCACAAACCCCAATGCTTCTGTCTCACTACCAGTCCGGATTATGAACAGATCATCAATGAAATAACGATAAAGAGCTATTTTCACGTTACCCAGGACCGAGTGCGCGATGAAGACAAATTCAAACGCCCCCCACATACAAATTTACATAACTGGTGGCGAACTTCGTCCCCATTGCACAGCCTTTGACCTGACGATAATAATAATGCTCGAAACTGAAAACATTATTGTTGAGAACAAAGCTAATGGCCTCCTTAATAAAGTCTTTTTGTGGTAAAGGCAACTGATCATCTACTGAGAAAAATTGGTTAATTGCCTCCATTACATGGTCATGCGGTATATTAGAAGACAGGGCCTTAATATCCATTGTTAAGAGAACAGTTAGTCACCGCGGGTATATTTTGAAGAACATCAATAAGATGGGAACAATCCCTCAAATATGAGTCTAGGCTAATCACATATTTTTGAAGGAAAAGGTCCACATAGTGAGACAAATTTCTGGTGCTAGCATTCATTTTAGAAATGATGGGATGGCTCTGGTGATTTCAGGGATTTTTATCAACTTTAGGAAGGAAGTAAAAAAATTCTGCAATGGGAGATATTGAGGAACTTAAACTCTTTTGTGTTCAAAATGCCCAAGGACTGTGCTCCCTTAATATGCAAAATATATTACAAAAAGATTTCAGTGGATGTATCATTCATGATCCAACTTGTGATAATAACTAACGTCCCCCAATATTCTCTGCCGCTCTTGGATTCACCAGCATCAGTTCATTACCACAACCCCACCCCACTTACACGCATTTTTAATTATGATGTCACTGTTCTCCCTCCAAGACTTGATGGCTGCTATCTCCCCAGTGCTTCGATTAGCGACCTTCTTGACAACGGCTGAAAATGAGCGAAGTTCTTTAAAGATCAATTGCTAGAATGTCTCAATATGATAACCCTTGTGATGAAGGGGATAAAAGCTACTTGAAACAATTTTTGGATCAACATGTGCAAAGGGATCTGTGTCATGGTCAAGTGTATTTGTTTCAGAGCTATCAGATTTATTATTTCCCTCAATCAGAAAGGGACAAAGTACAGTCAGCTTCCTGATGAAATCATTAAGGTCAAGGTAAAGGTCAAAGAAGTTGAGGGGTGAATCAGGACTAAATTCAAGTCCACGTTACAGGAGTGTTTGCTCATAACCAGTTAAATCATACATTGACAAATTGAAAATATGACTGGAATCAGCGATACCACAAATTAAGTCATTGATGTCTCCTTTGGAGGAGGACTTAGGGGCAAGCCGATGCTTCTTTTTGAGTTGGATTTTGCCCCTACATCCTCGTATTCTCTTTTCCTTTGTGGGGGGTGGCATGGGGCAACATGAAAAAAATGATTACTCTTTCTGCTCTGAGATGGTTTGAGGTAGAAAGATGGTGAGGGTAACACCTCTACATGAGAAGTGTCCATCAAGTTATTCCTCAATGAACCACTAGGCTCAACGATTTACACCACTGGTAATGCGAGTGAAAGATTTGGATTGGTGGAGGGAGGCAAAATAGATGTAGAGGGTAAGGAACATTGAGAAGGAGGAAATTCCTCATGAACAGTCAACTGGGACAAATCAAGAAAATAAATGATCAATCCCATCAGTAGCTCTTGTAATCAAATTTCAGGGAAGGAACAGTCTTTTCTTTATCTGATAAAATAACACTGGAAAAAGTTGGATGATATTCCAGGGTTTATTCCTAAAGTGACTTTAATATTTTCTTCTGACTGAGATCACTTGCAAATACTTGTCGATTTTTTTTTAACAAGTACTGACAGCTTTCGCTTCTTCATATTCAGTCTTTTCTTCACTGTTGGGTGATTCAATTTGTGCAAGATTTTACCTCTATTTGCATTAATAAACAATGCTTTTGATGGAACGGGGCTACTGGTGACAGCTTTTGCGCTCGATTGAACAATGTTAACAGCTTTGGTGGATTTTCCTGGGCCCATCCAGTTTGTGGGTTCAAAGGCTTATTGTGGTGCCTATGACTTGGAAGCATGACAGGCCTTGCAGTCACAGGCAAAACAAACAGAATGGGATGACCACATGAATAATGTGAAGTGGATTTTCCTGGGCCCATCAAGTATGTGGGTTCAAAGGCTTATTGGGGTGCATATGACTTGGTAGCAGGGCAGGCCTTGCAGTCACTGACAAAAAAGACAGAATGGGATGACAACATGAATAATGTGAAGTGGATTTTCCTTGGCCCATCAAGTATGTGGGGTGTATATGAGTTGGTAGCAGGGCAGGCCTTGCATTCAATTAAACATTTTTTATGGAAGCCATCCTGGACATCTTGTGAAAGGGGTATTGGGGTGCGTCGTAATTCTTGGCAGACCATCCACTCACTACATAGGCTATAACAGTTTAGGAAACCCACTGTTTAATAATGACCCTTTAAGCTGATTAATGCTGCCTGATGCCCCTGTAAAAAGTAGGCTCTGTGACTTTAAGAGTCCATCCTTCATAAATGAAACTAGATGTGTCTGCTTATGTGTCACACACCACATGGCCAGCTAGGGTTGTTAAATGCTGCAATGACATTTCCCAGTGAATGCATTTGTTTTGGTTGAAATCAATATTAAAGTAGAAAAATGCTTCAAAAACGCTGCTTCGGAACATATCCCAAGTGGTGGAGGAACATTTTGGTCTGGGGTTAATTATTTGGCATTATATACAAGTCATTAACCCGGAAAAGATGTGCCTTAACATATTTCGCAGCAAAATCAGTTTCGGTTTCGTTTTGGTAAGTTTTTAGGTGCATCGGAAATAATGGCATGAAACTCTGACAACATTGTTTACAGCTGCGACCTAGGAGTCAGAAATGCTTCCAGGGATGATCCCCATGATGTCCCTGTGTCATTTGAGCAGTGTTTCCATAATTTTCAGATGTTTTTAGACCTTTAAAGGACCCTCGTGGGGGATCGCGGCAAAAATACTAAGGTCTCCCATAGACTTACATTGGGCTCGTTGCTCGGGTCGAGTACCCAAGTATTCCAATCTACTCGACCAAAACAACGAGCACCTGAGCATTTTAGTGCTCGCCCATCACTATAAATTACACAAAAACCAGAATACTAAACTAGTAGATGACCATGGTTAGATCTTTACATGGTCATGGTCAGTGCATCAAGTATACTTTCATGGTTACCAAATTCAAAATTAAAAGGCTTTTCCTGGACTATACATTAATAGCTTATTTTAATCAATCAGTGATTAGTGGGGTCTGATCATTCTAATATACAGTCCAATATGTACAGTATAGACACTTTTTTTTAGATTTTTCTCTTTTAATTTTTTTTCATTTTATTTTTTAATGTTGCTTAAAATGTAATACAAAAATAAACCTGTAAATTTTGTAACACCATTACATACAATATAAATGTCATCATCACGTGGCTTCAAGCATATTTGGACTTTGTTTTTAGATTGATATTTATATCCCCCTACAGCATTGTGTAGTGCTACAATGTAATATTCCTTGCCTCATTTGTATTCTTTGCTGTCAGTTGACCCTTTAGTGATACAATATTGCGGGTCTGTATATGTTCTGTACAGATCAGAATGATGACAAATGACTTTCCAGTAAACAACACATCTCTTGTTCCTCTTATGCTTCTGTCTCTTTATAACTTGTGATAAATACATTAGATGCTAAAATTGATTTATGCAGCAGAATTTAATCCAGAACCTGGAACATAAACAGTGTATATGGGGAGGCTGTGTGGGGCTCATGCAGTGTATATAGGGAGACTGTATGGGGCTCATGCTGTATATGGGGGAGGCTGTGTGGGGCTCATGCTGTATATGGGGAGGCTGTGTGAGGCTCATGCTGTAAATGGGATAGGCTGTGTGGGGCTCATACAGTATATATAGGGAGGCTGTGTGGGACTCATGCAGTATATATAGGCAGGCTGTGTGGGGCTCATGCAGTATATATAGGGAGGCTGTATGGGGCTCATGCAGTATATATAGGGAGGCTGTGTTGGGCTCATCCAGTATATATAGGGAGGCTGTGTGGGGCTCCTGCAGTATATATAAGGAGGGGCTGTACTCGGGTTCAAATGATACAGTTGTTCTGAAAAGTTTACATACCCCAGCAGAATTTTTGCTTTGTTGGCCATTTTTCAGAGAATATGAATGTTAACACCAAAACTTTTTCTCCACCCATGGTTAGTGGTTGGGTGAAGCCATTTATTGTCAAACTACTGTGTTTTCTCGTATTAGATCATAATGACAACTCAAAACATCTTGAAACAGCCACACTGCTAGTTTTTAGAGAGTGCAGTATTTCAGCTGATGTTATTCGTGGGTTTTTCTTTGCAGCCCGAACAATTTTCCTGGCAGTTGTGGACAACATTTTTGCTGGTCTACATGACCGTGGTTTTGTTTTAACAGAGCCCCTGATTTTCCATTTGTTAATCACAGTTTGAATGCTGCTGACTGGCATTATCAATTTGTTGGATATCTTTTTGTATCCCTTTCCTGTTTCATACAGTTCAACTACCTTTTCCCGTAGATCCGTTGACAAATCTTTTGCTTTCCCCATGACTCACAATCCAGAAACATCAGTGGCTGGATGACAGATGCAAGAGTCTGTCAGGATCTCAGAAACTCACTCAGCTTTTATGCACACACACTGATTACAAGCAAACAGGTCACAGGTGAGGATGTTACCTTTTGTAGCCAATCAAACCCATTCGTGTCACCTTCTGTGCATGTTATCAGGCCAAAATAACCAGGGTATGTAAACTTTTGAGCACAACAGTATATAGCGGGATGTCAGCATACTTAGTTCTGCTCAATATTAAGTGATACAATTAATATTATTATCAATAATATAATAACTATAATATATTGATATTAATATCGAGTAGAATTAATTTCAGCCTATCGGTTCGGCCCTCCACAACAGTCACGGTCTCTCATGTGGCCCCTCGGGAAAATTCTTGTCCACTCCTGGTCTAAGGGGAAGAAAGAGAGCTCTCGTTTTGGCTTGCCTTTGATCTGGAGGGAGCCGCAAAATCATAGTGAAGACTGCTACTTTTGTACATGCAACGTGGAGGGATTTAGCCTTAAAAATATGAAGAAAATTATATACCCGGACCTCCTGTGTGATTCACTTTGTGCCACACGGTCCAAGAATACCTTTCCATTCACCTCCGGAAAACCTTGAAGATACATCTAATTCAGAAGATTCAGAACATGAAGAGCAGGATTCTGATCATGCTAGTTCCAACAAGCCACAGCTTTTTTCACAGCTTGAATTAATTGATTTAGTCAGGACTTTGACCTTTTTAAACATTATGCAGAACTTTTAGTTAATGAACTAAAGGAAACAAACCTGCTAGCTCCTGGTATGTTTTGCATTGTACAGAAGCAGTCAAAAGGAATTTACTTTTCTAAAGATGGTGCTCTAGTGTATTGCAGTGATGTTCTGGGGCTGATGGAAAAATTTAATATTGAGTACAATGTGAGCAAATGGAGACTCTTTATCGATTCATCCAAAAAAAGTCTGAAAGTTGTGCTACTGCAGAATGGCAGCACATACGCTTCAGTGCCTGTAGGGCATTCTGTGCACATAAAAGAAAGCTATGAGAATTTAGACTTTATTCTCAAGAAACTTAACTACGGGGATCAAGGTTGGTCAATATGTGGTGATCTAATAGTTCTTTTTTTGATCCTTGGGCAGCAAGGAGGATACACAAAGTACCCATGCTTTTTGTATGAATGGGACAGCCAGGATAGGAATAATCACTGGAGCCAAGAAAGTTGGCCAATGAAAACATCTTTGTTACCTGCAGTTGTCCCACTAAAGTTCTCCTGCCACCACGCCACATTAAGCTTGGACAGATGAAGCAGTTTGTGAAAGCTCAACCGAAAGGAGAGACTTTTAACTACCTGTGTGCCAAGTTTCAGGGACTATCCGATACAAAACTGAAGGAAGGCATTTTTTGTGAGTTCTGATATTTGGAAAATGATGAAGGACGACATGTTCGAAACAAAAATGAAAGCTGTTGAAGAAAGGTTTGGGATTTTTTTCTAAAGAAGTCAAGAAAGGCCGTACTGGGCACCCCTCGGCCATCAAGGGTGGCCAACATGACAGGGTAACGAGGGAGTGTATTGAGCTGCACTTTTAGTAGGTAGTCCGGAGTTAATATTAGAGTATAGGTGGAGCTGAGTTTAGATCATGGAGAATAGGAGGGGTTAGAGGTGGGGTCGAGGGGCCACTATATGGGGGATCAGCCATTTTGGGGGCAACCATTTTAGGTACCCCCTGGAGAGAGGAAAGAAGCTTGAGGGTACCTGTTTTCATGGATGTAGAAGCCTTGTTGCAGACATTGAGGGATGCTGCTGGGACCCAAGGCACAAATTGGCTGCAGGCATCTGTGAGCAGCCTGCTACATGGGGTGATCAGTGAGGATCTTGTGGGAGGACGCCAGCCATGGAGGTCTAGGCCTCTGGCGCGCTAAAGTCCAGATGTCACCCCCTGGGTCCGGTGTCGTAATAGAAGCACCTCCGGGGACCCTCCGGTGAGAAGTGCAGGCAGCAGGCCAGCGGTCATGCGCAGCAGAGCCGTGAGGAATCCAGCAGTGTGGCGGGGCCTGCAGCAGGGGGAGGTGTCGGCCTCCCTCTCGTCGCAGTCGGGCCTGCTCTGCATCGGGGATCATGTGAGGCCAGGATGCGGGGGCCTTATCAGCAGGCACCTCAGCATTGGGGACATGGAGGGTGGCAGTCGGCCGGCTCTGGGAGCAATGCGCTGCAGGTAGCAGTGCAGGAATATCATAATGGGGCGGTACCAAAGCGCAGAGCACGGGGGGACGCAAGGGCCCTCAATGAGACACAGGCGGCAGTCGGCTGCCTCAGCCAACAGTGGGGACATCATCTCCAGGGGCATGAATAGTGCTCCTCATCAAGGGCAGCAGGATTCTGGCCCCAGAGACGGCATTTTAACATCAGAAACGGCAGCTCAATAAAGTCCAGATAATGCCAGGATCATCTTGTATCGAGGATGCAGCTACGAGGTCAGTTCAACATTAGTGCAGAGCCTGCTCAAGATTGGCAGCATGCAGGTGGCAGTGCATTTAGCATGCACAGTGATGTGAGGTCTTTTGGTGGCTAGCAGCAAAGAAGTCACTTATCTCCAAGAAGATTTTCAAGGACAGACTGACATTCTGCAGAGAGCAAAGGAATTGACTGCAGATGACTGTGGTAGTTTTTTCTCAGATGAAGTCATCTTCATACTGGGACATCA
Organism: Oophaga pumilio; assembly: GCA_009801035.1. NCBI lineage: Eukaryota > Metazoa > Chordata > Amphibia > Anura > Dendrobatidae > Oophaga > Oophaga pumilio. The sequence goes on along the minus strand of VIAB01005189.1, from coordinate 56,006 downwards.
AGAAGAATGCCTGTTTGGAGAAAAAAAGATGTGCTCTACCATGAGTCCTGTTTTATGCCAACAGTAAATCATCCTTAGGCCATACATGTGAAAAGTTGCTTTTCATTCAAGGGAGAGGGTTCACTCACAACATTGCGTAACAACACTGCCATGAATAAAGAGTGATATCCATCCTCCAAGAGCAACTTCTCCCAACAACCCAGGAGCAATTTGTTGATTGAACAATGTTTTTTCTAGCATGCTGGAGATCATATCACAAGGCAAAAGTGATAACAAAGTGGCTCAGTGCAAAATATTGAAATGTAGGCTACATGGCCAAGAATCTTCCCAGATCTTAATCCCATTGTAAAACTGTAGTCAATCCTCAAAAATCGAGTGGACAAACAAAAACACATAAATTGTGATAGACCTCAAGCACTGATTAGGCAAGAATAGGTTGTCATCAGTAAGACATTGTGTCAGTCTCAGAACTTTTGACCATGACTGTATAGAAATATTTTCTATTATTTGATCTGGGCAAAAGTCATAGTGCAGGGAGGAGGGAGGTGAGTTATGACTATCTCTATTCTGAATAGTGGATGCATTGTTAACTGTTACATATATACAGTGGGTAAAGAAAGTATTCTTTCAGACCCCTTTACATTTTTCACTCTTTGTTTCATTGAAGCCATTTGGTAAATTCAAAAAAGTTCATTTTTTTCTCATTAATATACACTCTGCACCACACATTGACTGAAAAATACAGAAATGTAGAAATTTTTGCAAATTTATAAAAAAAGAAAAACTGAAACATTACATGGTCATAAGTATTCAGACCCTTTCCTCAGTATTGAGTAGAAGCACCCTTTTGAGCTCATACAGCAACAAGTTTTTCACACCTGGATTTCACATGTTAAGCACCATGGAATAAATGGCGCTATAAAAACAAAAAATAATAATAATAATAATTTGGTGATCCCCTGCTATTCTTCCTTGCAGATCCTCTCCAGTTCCATTAGGTTGGATGGCGAATGCTGGTGGACAGCCATTTTCAGGTCTCTCCAGAGATGCTCAATTGGGCTTAGGTCAGGGCTCTGGCTGGGCCAGTTAAGAATGGTCACATAGTTGATCTGAAGCCACTCCTTTGTTATTTTAGCTGTGTGCTCAGGGTCTTTGTCTTGTTGGAAGGTGAACGAACCTTCCGCCAAGTCTGAGGTCCAGAGCACTCTGGAAGAGGTTTTCATCCAGGATATCTCTGTACTTGGCTGCATTCATGTTTCCTTCAATGGCAATCAGTTGTCCTGTCCCTGCAGCTGAAAAACACCCCCATAGCATGATGCAGCCAGCACCATGTTTCACTGTTGGGATTGTATTAGGCAGGTGATGAGCAATGCCTGGTTTTCTCCACACATACCGCTTAGAATTATCACCAAAAATGTCTCTTTGTCTCATCAGAGCAGAGAATCTTATTTCTCATAGTCTGGGAGCCCTTCATTTGTTTTTTAGCAAGCTCTATGCGAGCTTTCATATGTCTTGCACTGAGGAGAGGCTTCCGTCGGGCCACTCTGCCATTAAGGCCAGACTGGTGGAGGGCTGCAGTGATAGTTGACTTTGTGGAACTTTTTCCCATCTCCCTACTGCATCTGTGGAGCTCAGCCACAGTGATCTTGGGGTTCTTCTTTACCTCTCTCACCAAGGCTCTTCTCCCACGATTGCTCAGTTTGGCTGGACTACCAGGTCTAGGAAGACTTCTGGTGGTCCAAAACTTCTTCCATTTAAGGATTATGGAGACCACTGTGCTCTTAGGAACCATGAGTACTGCAGAAATTATTTTGTAACCTTGGCCAGATGTGTGCCTTGCCACAATTCTGTCTCTGAGCTCCTTGGCCAGTTCCTTTGACCTCATGATTATCATTTGGTCTGACTTGCACTGTGAGCTGTGATGTCTTATATAGACAGGTGTGTGCCTTTCCAAATCAAGTCCTATCAGTTTAATTAAACACAGCTGGACTCCAATGAAGGAGTAGAAACATCTCAAGGAGGAACAAAAGAAAACGGACAGCATGTGACTTAAATATGAGTGTCTGAGCAAAGGGTCTGAATACTTCTGACCATGTAATTTTTTTTTCTTTTTTAATAAATTTGCAAAAATGTCTACATTTCTGTTATTTTTAGTCAAGATGGGGTGCAGAGTGTACATTAATGAGAAAAAATTAACTTTTTTTAATTTACCAAATGACTGCAATGAAACAAAGTGTGAAAAATTTAAAGGGGTCTGAAACTCTGAATACTTTCCGTACCTACTGTATAGTATACACAGTATAAACCAAAAGTTTGGAAACACCTTCTCATTTAAAGATTTTTCTGTATTTTCATGACTATGAAAATTGTACATTCACACTGAAGGCATCAAAACTATGAATTAACACATGTGGAATTATATACTTAACAAAAAAGTGTGAAACAACTGAAAATATGTCTTATAGTCTAGGTTCTTCAAAGTAGCCACCTTTTGCTTTGATGACTGCTTTTCACACTCTTGGCATTCTCTTGATTAGCTTCAAGATGTAGTCACCGGAAATGGTCTTCCAACAATCTTAAAGGAGTTCCCAGAGATGCTTAGCACTTGTTGGCCCTTTTGCCTCCAGCTCACCCCAAACCATCTCGATTGTGTTCAGGTCTGGTGACTGTGCCTCCAGGTCATCTGGCGTAGCACCCCATCACTCTCTTTCTTGGTCAAATAGCCATTACACAGCCTGGAGGTGTGTTTGGGGTCATTGTTCTGTTGAAAAATAAATGATTGTCCAACTAAACGCAAAACGGAAGGAATAGCATGTCGCTGCAAGATGCTGTAGTAGCCATGCTGGTTCATTATGCCTTCAATTTTGAATAAATCCCAACAGTGTCACCAGCAAAGCACCCCCACACCTTCACACCTCCTCCTCCATGCTTCACGGTGGGAACCAGACATGTAGAGTCCATACGTTCACTTTTTCTGCATCGCACAAAGTCAAGGTGGTTGGAACCAAAGATCTCAAATTTGGACTCATCAGACCAAAGCACAGATTTCCACTGGTCTAATGTCCATTCCTTGTGTTCTTTAGCCCAATCAAATCTCTTCTGCTTGTTGCCTGTCCTTAGCAGTGGTTTCCTAGCAGCTATTTTACCATGAAGGCCTGCTGCACAAAGTCTCCTTAACAGTTGTTGTAGAGATGTGTCTGCTGCTAGAACTCTGTGTGGCATTGACCTGGTCTCTAATCTGAGCTGCTGTAAACCTGCAATTTCTGAGGCTGGTAACTCGAATAAACTTATCCTCAGAAGCAGAGGTGACTCTTGGTCTTCCTTTGCTGGGGCGGTCCTCATGTGAGCCAGTTTCTTTGTAGCGCTTGATGGTTTTTGCAACTGCACTTGGGGACACTTTCAAAGTTTTCCCACTTTTTCGGACTGACTGACCTTCATTTCTTAAAGTAATGATGGCCGCTTGTTTTTCTTTACTTAGCTGCTTTTTTCTTGCCATAATACAAATTCTAACAGTCTATTCAGTAGGACTATCAGCTGTGTATCCACCAGACTTCTGCACAACACAATTGATGGTCCCAACCCCATTTATAAAGCCAGAAATCCCACTTATTAAACCTGACAGGGCACACCTGTGAAGTGAAAACCATTCCCGGTGACTACCTCTTGAAGCTCATCAAGAGAATGCCAAGAGTGTGCAAAGCAGTCATCAAAGCAAAAGGTGGCTACTTTGAAGAACCTAGAATATAAGACATATTTTCACTTTTCAGTTGTTTCACACTTTTTTGTTAAGTATATAGTTCCACATGTGTTAAATCATAGTTGTGATGCCTTCAGTGTGAATGTACAATTTTCATAGTCATGAAAATACAGAAAAATCTTTAAATGAGAAGGTGTGTCCAAACTTTTGGTCTGTACTGTAGGTGCTACTCAATGAGACAAATACTGGACTAACCATAAACCACTGAAGTATGTTTAAAAAATTACTTTATTGAAACATGTCTAACATTATATACATGATACTATTATCTATTAAGAAGAAAAAAGTCATGGAGGAAACTTATTGGCCCATAATACAAATAGGTACAAATAGACACATCCAGAATATAATGTTATACAGTGTACATGTACAGAGAAATTTTATTTCATATACTAAATAACATTAATGTGTATAGATTCCTATACAGTTCACAGGAAAGAATTATATCTTAGTACCGTGTTAGCCAGTAGATAGAAAAATATTTTCATCTTTCGCTTTGTAATGTAGCAGGCGATTCCTTGATATTCTGGTGGCTCTTGTAATTTGGTTTTCAATTGTTCTTGGATGGTAGCCCTGATTTAAAAAGGTCTTTCTGAGGCTCAGAAAGATCACAGCACCATGGACATGAAATTACTTGTACTGAAAGGTAATTTCACATCTCAAAGACACAGGAGAGTTTGTGAATACAAACTGATGATGACCTTTGACACTCTCAATGCTGGAATGAACCTATCACATGGATTTATGGCCTATTACATCAATTAAGGAATTTTCTCCCAAGACCCTGTGAGAACATCACAAAACATTACCAAACCCCAATCAGAGGGCAATAAAACTTTCACACTCCTTATCTATGAACTGTTCCAATATTTATGTTCATCTCTATCTCCCATATTGACAGTTCTGCTTTATGTCACTTGTCTTATCTATTGCATTGTTTCTGTGCTGTGTTGTGTATAAATATGTGATTCTTCACATTTGGTATTAGTCTTTCCCTGATGAAGAGACCTGAGTAGTCTCGAAAGCTTGCAATTTGTTACCATCTTTTCAGTTAGCCATTAAACGGTATCAACCACTGAGGACTCTCAATTTTAAATATTTTTCTATACAGTTCACAGTAATGTGCAAAAGTCAACATCATTTTACAACATACATACATACAAAATACAGCATACATGCATAGAAGACTTTACTTCACCTTGAGAAAGCAATATGCGAAACACACATTGTGACTGTTCGGTAGATTCAATATCCCTGATACTTAATGGGTTAAAAGCGCACTTTATGTTGACTTTTGCACTTTACCATGAACTATATTGGAATCTAAATACACTAATGGTATTTACTATATGAAATAAAATTTTCCTGTACATGTACACTGTATAACAATAATACAGCCATGGCCGAAAGTCTCGGCACCCTTGAAATTGTTCCAGAAAATGAAGTATTTCTCCCCAAAATTTATTTCTAATACACATGTTTTGTTATACACATGTTTATTTCATTTGCGTGTATTTGAACAACACAAATAAGAGAAAAAAGGTACATTGGACATAATTTCACACAAAACCCTAAAAATGGGCTAGACAAAATTGTTGGTACCCTCAAGTTTAAGAGGTTGTCCACTACATTTGCATTGATGACCTATTCTTAAAATAATTAATGGCTGATCGGCCGGGGTGCCAGACGGAAGTGCTAGCTTGCTGAGCTGCTCCGTCTACTTTTAGTGGCCGAGGTTTGGTACTACAAATCCGCCTCTTATTCGCATCAATAGCAGGCGGTTGTGCAATACCCTGCAGCAGCCACTACAAGTAGACAGCAGCTCAGCAAGTGAGTACTTCTGGCCAGTGTCCATGGACACCGACACCGATAACAGCTGATTGGCGGGGGTGCAGGGTGTCAGACCCCAGCCGATCAGACATGGATGACCTATCCTAAAGATAGGTCATCAATGTAAAAGTAGTGGACAACCTCTTTAATATTTCGTTGTACACCCTTTGAAATAAGTAAGTGCAATCAATTGATTCCTATAACCATCAACAAGCTTCTTACACCTCTCAACTGGAATTTTGGACAACTATTCTTTTGCAAACTGCTCCAGGTCTCTCATATTTGAAGGTGCCTTCTCCCAACAGCAATTTTATGATCTCTCCACATGTGTTCAATGGGATTTATATCCAGACTCATTGCTGGCCACTTGAGAACTCTCCAGCGCTGTGTTTCTATCCATTTCTGGGTGCTACTTGAAGTATGTTTGGAGTCATTGTCCTGCTGAAAGAGCTATGACCTAGGATGCAAACTCAGACACTGAGTATTACATTGCGACTCAAAATCCTTTGGTAATCTTCAGGTTTCATGATGCCCTGCACACAGTGAAGGCACACAGTGCTAGAGGCAGGAAATCAACCCAAAACATATTTGAACCTCCACTATATTTGCCTGTACGTTCTGTGTTCTTTTCTTTCTAGACTTCATTCCTTTTTAGGTAAATAGTCGAATGAAGTGCTTTACCAAAAAGCTCTATCTTGGGCTCGTCTGTCCACAAGATGCTTTCCAGGAAGAATTTTAGCTTACTCACATACATTTTGGAAAACTAGCTTTTTTATGCCTCTGTGTCAGCAGTGGGGTCCTCTTGGGTCTCCTGCCATAGCATTTTATTTCATTTAAATGTTCAATGGATAGTTTGCTCTGACGCTGATGCACCCTGAGCCTGCAGGACAACTTGAATTTCTTTGGAACTTGATTGGTGCTGCTTATCCACCATCTGGACTATCCTGTGTTGCAACCTTTCATCAATTTTTCTCTGCCATACATGTGGTATCCCACAAAGTGGCCATTTCTATGGGATACCGGATATAAAGTGTGTTTTCATATAAATGCTGTCAATTTTTATGTGGACTATGCATTTTAAATACATTGTGAGACTTGCTGACAGGCAGAACAAAAAGGGTTAATCTTCTCCTCCCAGGCTTGATCAGGTGACCCAGCTCTGCTTTAATACACAGAAGGTTCTGGAAACACACCTAAGGGCAGACAGCCAATGACTGCAGCTCTACAGTCACATAGAAGGGGGATGAGCCAAGTCCTGGGGGATAGTTTTAAATTTGAAGTGGCAGTTGGTGGTCGGACATCTTGTGAAGAGGAAGCCATTTTGTAGGTGAAGGAATTACCTACTTTCTCCCTGCCGGCTTTGTTTAAAAAGGGGTCTGGCAAGATAAAGGGAGTTAATAGTCTTCTTCATATGTGGAAGACTACCATTGCACCTCTAGGAGGAAACATTACCTCAGGGCATAAACAGAGCACAGTGCTGAAGAAGAGATATTCAGACTTAATAAAACCAGAGGTTACTAAGATCTGCCTGTCTGCAGGTATACAGCAATCATCAACCGTGAGTGTAATCCTATACCTCAGTTTACTGCTGTTTGTAAATCTTAATTTGCCCCATTACCTTCAGTAAAAAAACTTCTGTTTCAAATTCTTATGGCTGCTTCATGACTGGAGCTCAAATGCACCATCTATTACCACCATCATCATCTTCTGCCTAGAGGTAGTTACTGTGAAAACATTGTATTGTGGAGTTTCCTGTGTGTGTGTGTAATTTGAGAAGGATACACTTAGGTAGGAAAAAAGGATCATCCCCTCGCTGCCGCAAGAAGAATTCCAAAAATTGTAGAGGTTTCAACGTGGTTTATTCTATGCGTTTCAGGGTTCAGGTGACCCCTTTATCAGGACATACCACAAATATATGTCCTGATAAAGGGGTCACCTGAATCCTGAAACGCGTTGAATAAATCACGTTGAAACCTCTACAATTTTTGGAATTCTTCTTGCGGCAGCGCGGGAATGATCCTTTTTTCCTACATAAGTGTATGTTTTAATCAGGTCTTGCACTGACCTGTGGATCTGCAGCAGCCGCCATTAATATATGTCCTTCCTTCACTCTCACCAGGTGAGTAGTTCTCTTGGTGGGCACCTCTGTGTAACGTTTGATAAGACCCTATTTGCGCTTTTGTGTCTCCCTCTTTTCTCTAATTTGAGAAGGAAAGACTCTTCTCCTAACAGAAAGCTTGGCCACTGTAAGATACATCATACCCTGCCAGGAGTACAACCCTCAGCCATATACCACATAAGAACCCCACATACACATCCAGGGAGATTAGCTACAGTGCCTTGGATTGTAAACTTCTTGGTTATGTTGCACATCGTAGACAAAGGAACATCATGATCTCTGGAGATAGACTAAAAACCTTGAGATTGTTGATATTTTTCAACAATTTTGGTTCTCAAGTCCTCAGATAGTTCTCTTCTCTTTCTGTTCTCCTTGCTTAGTGTGGCACACTGACACACAATGCAAAGATTGAGTCATCTTCTCCCCTTTTAATCTGGTTTCAGATGTTAGTTTAATATTGCCCACATCTGTTACTTGTCACAGGTGAGTTTGAACGAGCACAACATGCTTGAAACAATGGTGCTTACCCAGAATTTTGGAAAGGTGACAGCAATTTTGTCCTGCCTATTTTGGGGGTTTTATGTGAAATGATGTCAATTAGCCTTTTTTTTCTCTTTTTTTGTGTTATTACAATATAAACAAAGGAAATAAACATGAGTATAACAAAATATGTGTAACTGAAATAATTGTATGGGAGTACTACTTAATTTTCTGGAACAATTTCAAGGGTGCCAACACTTTCAG
>VIAB01005189.1:1055-22939 GCA_009801035.1 Oophaga pumilio | reverse complement strand
AGGAGTCAAAATGACTCCATCAGTAGTTCTAGTGTTAAAGTTGTATGAGATGATAAGTAAACATCTTTTTTCTTCCAGAAACAGAACTATTCTTATAATAAAATTGAGCTTAATATTGTAGCTCAGCCGACTTGTATAAAGTTGAGCTGGGAGACCACACATACAATGGGGAAAATAATTATTTGATACACTGCTGATTTTGCAAGTTTTCCCACCTACAATGAATGGAGAGGTCTGTAATTTCTATCGTACGTACACTTCAAATGTAAGAGACAGAATCTAAAAATAAAAATCAGAAAATCACATTTTATGAATTTAAAATAATTGAATTACATTTTATTGCATGAAATTAGTATTTGATCACCTACCAAGCAGCAAGAATTGTGTCTCACAGACCTGTTAGTTTTTCTTTAGGAAGCCCTCCTACTCTGCACTCATTACCTGTATAAAAGACACCTGTCCACACACTCAATCACTCACACTCCAACCTCTCCACCATGGCCAAGACCAAAGAGTTGTCTAAGAACACCAGGAACAAAATTGTAGACCTGTATGTTGGGATGAGCTACAGGACAATAGGCAAGCAGCTTGGTGAGAAGGCAACAATAGTTGGCACAATTATTAGAAAATAGAAGAAACACAAGATGACTATCAATATTCCTCAGTCTGGGGCTCCATGCAAGATCTCACCTCCTAGGGTAAAGATGATTCTGTGAAAGGTTAAGAGTCAGCCTAGAATTACATGGGAGGACCTGGTCAATGACCTGAAGAGAACTGGGACCGCAGTCTCAAAAATTACCATTAGTAACACACTACGCCATCATGAATTAAAATCCTGCAGGGCACACAAGGTCCCACTGCACACGCTAGCAAATGTTCAGGCCCATTAGAAGTTCACCAAAGACCACCTGGATGATCCAGAGGAGGCCTGGGAGAGGGTCATGAGGTCAGATGAGACCAAAATAGAACTTTTTGGTATCAACTCCACTCTCCGTGTTTGGAGGAAGAAGAAGGATGAGTACAACCTAAAGAACACTGTCCCAACCGTGAAGCAAATTTGGTCAAGAACTACAGGAAACGTCTGACCTCTGTAATTGCAAACAAAGAGTTCTGTACCAAATATTAAGTGCTGTTTTTTTATTGTATCAAATACTTATTTCATGCAATAAAATGCAAATTAATTATGTAAAAATCATACAATGTGATTTTTTGGATTTTTCTTTTAATATTCTGTCTCACAGTGGAAGTGTTCCTACGGTAAAAATTACAGACCTCTCCATTCTTTGTAGGTGGGAAACTTGCAAAATCGTCATTGTATTCTCCACTGTAACCCATGGACAAGAGTGGCACTGTTTTTAGAGGAATTTAGTTCAGAGAACATTAATTTAAATTTTTTTGCCTATATATAACAAAATAAAGTGCAACCTGAAGCAATTATTATGGTAAATCTCCCCTAGCCGAGACAGTAACAATAAAAATGATTGAACATGTTATAAAATACATATTTATCACTCTCCACAGTAAAACTTATATTCCGGTCACGATTTTTGCTTTTACTTTTATGGTAAATAATTTATGGGGTTTTTGTCATTCACAAACTGTTGGATGGCATTTACAAGTCCTGCAAGTCACCTATAATAGCTCTACGTCTCCTTATGTAAAAAGTGAAAGGAATAAAATTATAAAATAGATTAGGCAGTCTTACCTCTTCAGTGATGTACCCAAGTTCATCTGATTCCATGTCATACATTCCAGCTGTGAGGTCATTTGGTAGAGGTTATCACTGTAAAAACCCCAACACAACAGACACTGGTTGTTGTAGTGTATAAAACATACATATCGCAAAACTTATTTCATGTGCCTCTCTAAATGTATTTATTCATTGCAAACTTAGACCTGTAAACCAGAGTTTTTGAGTTCTTAAAGAAGCACTCCTATTATAGATTTATCCTCTTAATATATTGCACTCATCATATTATATAGCACTGTGAACTTACAATTGCTCATTTCTCCCTTCTACTCAATTAAGTCTTCTCTGCTCCATTAGGTCTATGACATCACATGATTAAAAACCAATTAGGTGAATAATTCTTAGCTCTATATAGAGAAGTCATTCTTTTCTGCATGAGTCATCATTTGAACTACAATTCTATATCACTGCAAAGTCCCTGGCAGCCCAACTCCTCCTACTGTTCAACTCCCGTTCCAGCTGCTTCCACCGCCTTGCTTTTACCGCTCTTCTTTGTTTCCTTTTGTCAGTGATATAGGATTGTGTATTTCTAAGTAACTCTGATTCATGCAGGCAAAAAAAGGCTTCTTGCTTCTACATGTAGCTTAGAAGGATTAGGCTAGTCTGTTTTTAGTCATATGATGTCACAGACCTAATGGAAAACAGAAGGTTTAACTGGGTAGAAAGGCAAATTGAGAAATTGTAAGAACACAGTGCTAGATAATATGATGTCTGCAATATATTAAGAGGATAAAAAGTTTGATTTCAGAGTTTTTTAAGGATAAGTTTTTAAAGGGAGTCTGTCACCACAAATTACACTTCAAATTAACCACCTAGCATTGTAGAAGTATTGCTCTTTTAGTTTTACTATCTGTTCCTCCATTGTCCCAAGAAATAACTTTATTGTAATATGCAAATTAAGGTGTTTAGTGCACCCTTGTTGTGGCTAAATTCCTTGATGCACAGTTCCAACTCTTAGATTATGTCCCCTCTTTGTATGTTGTTTTATCCAGAGCAAGTGCTGCCTGATAAGTGCACATGTTGCGGAATTGCCGCGGTAATTTCCGCGGCAATCCCGCACCTCCCTGCCACGGGAAATACGCATTTTTATTAGAATGCGTATTCCTGCTAAAAACTAGCGTTTTGCAAGCGTAATTAGCTTGCAGAATGCTAGCGTTTTCCAAGCGATCTGTAGCATCACTTGGAAAAATGATTGACAGGTTGGTTACACGAGTCACACATAGTGTTTGACACGTGTGACCAACTTTTTACTATTGATGCCACCTATGCCGCATCAATAGTAAAAAGATCTAATATAAAAATAATTAAAGAAATTATAAATCGTGCTATTCTCATCTTCCGGTGGCCCCCGCAGCCTTCCCGCCTCTCAGCGACGCTCCCGGCCAATCCCGTTCACAAGGATGCATAGCGACAATGACCCCAGATGACGTAGCATCACGCGAGACCGCTACGTCATCTGGGTGATTCTCGCAATGCATTACTGGGAACAGGATTGACCGGGAGCGTCGCTGAGAGGCGGGACGGCTGCGGGGGCCGCCGGAAGGTGAGAATATCATTATTTTTTATTTTAATGATTGTTTTCACAGGGATATGGTACCCAGGGCCTGGATGGGAGTCTTCTCTCCTCCAGACCCTGGGTACCATCCGCACATGAACCGCTTACTTTGCGCATGGTGGGCATAGCCACAAGCGGAAAGTAAGCAGTTCAATGCATTCCTATGGCAGCAGAATCGCCGCGATTGCGCAAAAAGAATGAGCATGCTGCTTTTTTTCCACGATGCGATTGCACCGTGGAAAAAAGCGCAGCATGTGCACATCATTGCAGAATCCCATAGGGTATAATGAGATGCGTTGGGTAAGCGTTTTTGCCACAAAAACGCTAAGAATCCTCAACGTGTGCACTTAGCCTGAAGATAATCCTCCCTTATGTGTGCACTGTCCCTGTACAGCACAGACGTCACTCTCTCCTCACTGCTCTCATTGCCACAAACTGGTGCCTGAGCAATGTGAGTAGTGAGGAGAGGGGGATTGTGTGCACTCACATCTGCAGTGAAGTGATAGCAAAGAAGACAAGTAAATGTCAGAAGCGAGGAGAGAGGGATTTGTGTGCTCACTCCTGCACAGATACAGTGCACGCAGGCAATGCTGGCTCTGAACAAGACAGCACATAGTGAACAAACATAAAAGGAGTGGGTGTAATCTTAATAAAGTGGGACTAAGGCGATCCAGAGCACTCTCATTGATATATTACAATATAGCTCTTTTATGGGCAACAGAAGAAGAGATTAGAAAACCTAAAAATGAATTTTATAGTTGCTGCATCACCTACAAGTCTATGTCATTAGTTTAAGCTTAATTTGGGGTAACACACGCCCTTTAAATTGTCCTGCTTATGCCAGGTCTTCTAAATTAAAGGCTCTAAGGCAACATTCATACATTCAGTATTTGGTCAGTATTTTACCTCAGTATTTGTAAGCGAAACCCAGGAGTGGGTGATAAATACAGAAGTGGTGACGTGTTTCTATTATACTTTTCCTCTGATTGTTCTACTCCTGATTTTGGCTTACAAATACTGATGTAAAATACTGACCAAATACTGAACGTGTGAACGTCGCCTAAGCCCTAGTGAATTTTCTTAATTTTTTTTTGCTATCATCCAGTAATACATAAATTTTGATTATATGTGGCTAATTAAGTTTTATAAATTTACAAAAATATTTGACTATACAGTGAGGAAAATTAATATTTGATACACTGCTGATTTTGTAAGTTTTCCCAACTACAACAAATGTAATTTCTAACGTAGGTACACTTCAACTGTGAGAGACAGATTCTAAAACTGAAAGCAGAAAATCACATCGTATGATTTTTTATTAAATTGTATTTTATTGCATGAAAAAAGTATTAGATCAACTACCAACCAGCAAGAATTCTGTCCCTCAGAGTCCTGTTAGTATTTCTTCAAGAAGCCCTCCTACGCTGCACTCATTACCTGTATTAATTACACCTGTTTGAACTCATTACTTGTATGGAAGACACCTGTCCACACACTCAATCAATCACACTCCAACCTCTCCATCATGGCCAAGAAGACCAAAGAGCTGTCTAAGGACAACAGAGACAAAATTGTAGACCTGCACAAGGCTGAGAAGGGCTACAGGACAATAGACAAGCAGCTTGGTGAGAAGGCAACAACTGTTGGCACAATTATTTGAAAATGGAAGAAACACAAGATGACTGTCAATTTTCCTCAGTCTGGGGCTCCATGCAAATTCTCGCCTCGTGGGGTAAGGATGATTCTGAGAAATGCCAGGAAAGCCCAGAACTGCATGCGAACACCTGGCCAATGACCTGAAGAAAGCTGGGACCACAGTCTCAAAAATTACTATTAGTAACACACTATGCCGCCATAAATTAAAATCCTGCAGGGCACACAAAGTCCCCCTGCTAACGCTAGCACATGTCCAGGCTGATTGAAATTCACCAATGACCATCTGAATGATATATAGGAGGCATGGGAGAAGTTCATGTTGTTAGATGAGACCAAAATATAACTTTTGTTATCAACTCCACTTGCCATGTTTGAAGGAAGAATAAGGATGAGTACAACCCCAAGAACACCATCCCAAACGTGACACATGGTGGTGGAAACATCATACTTTGAGGGTGCTTTTCTGCAAAGGGGACCAGATGACTGCACCATATTGAAGGGAGGATGGATATGGTCATGTATCGTGAGATTCTGGCCAATAATGTCTTTCTATTAGTAAGAGCATTGAAGATAGGTCATGGCTGGGTCTCCCAGCATGATAATGGCCCAAAACACACAGCCAGGGCAACTAAGGAATGGCTCGGTAAGAAGCATTTAAAGGTCCTGGAGAAGCATAGCCTGTCTCTAGACCTGAACCGAATAGAAAATCTTTGGAGGAAATATTAAGTTCTGTTTTTCTATTGTATAATATACCAATTTCATGCAATAAAATGCAAATTAATTATATAATAATCATACAATGGGATTTTCTGGATTTTTTTTAAGATTCTGTCTCTCACAGGTGAAGTGTACCTACGATAAAAATTACAGACCTCTCCATTCTTTGTAGGTGGGAAAACTTACCTAATTGTCAGTGTTTCAAATACTTCTTTTTCCCACTGTACCTTGTGGAAACCTTTCTGATACATAAATCATATAATGTCTATATTACTACTAGATGTATAGTTATACATAGATATATTTCTTTATATATTTTGGATTCTTGAAAATTCTAATAAAAGAAATTTAAGAAATGTGTCTGTAAATGAAAAAAAAAGAAAATTTTAGCCTTGTTAAATGTCTGTATCTGATTCTTCTCTTTAAGTATGTCTTCCTTTATATAGAATAAATATTTAAAAAAAAATTTAAATATATCAGTTGGTTTGAAAAAAAAATAAGAGCAAGCATGAACATTAATGTTTAAGGTTTTTTATATTTTTTTTCATGGTACAGCACTCTCATATTAAAAACACAAAATAATTCCTGTAAAAATCAGGAACAAGTTACCGGTAAATGAAGTTATGGACATAACAGTAGTGTTTATTTGAAAATTCTTGGAATTCTTTGTAGGACCTGTCTCCCCCTTTTCTCCAATTATAAGTAATGACAAAGAGGAATCACTGGTTATTTGGTTATTAATAAGTAGACTGTGTAAATATATGACTTAAAATATTTCAACTCTTGAGGGAATCCAAGAATGGCATACATGTATCAGATCGAAATTGAGCGTTCACACACATGAGAGTAGTACAAGTGACAGGTTTCCTAGTTCACATTTCTCATTTAGTTTAACAGGGTTTTTTTTAAATCCATATGCACATAAATATCAACGTTTAAATCCTCAAAATCTGAATGTTTAAGGTCCACTGTGGAAACACCTCTAAAATAGCCACTTTGGTGCAAGTTTTAACAAAACCCTTTTTTATATACCAGCTCTGGGAATTGTCCTACCAAAATCAGACATCTTTTGTATGCAGTGAGCTCCCTCTAACGGTTGCTCTAGGCAGCTAAACTTTTTGTCCTTTATCATGGTGCAAATAAAATTAGGGAACATAGACCTCTGTCAGAAAAAATCTAGATATAATATGTAATAACTGAAAACAGAGGTTTTTCAGTGATTTTCAGCATTTAAAAAAACAGTGTGAATAACAATGAAATGGGATATATGAACAGTATGCAATTAACTACAAACATATACAACTCCAAAAAAGTTGACAAGCTGTGTAAAATATAACGAAAACAAGAATGCAATGATTTGGAAATCTATAAATCATTTTTTACTTAGAACATAACACACAGATCAGGAAGTTAAAGAAACAGACATTTTCCATTTTATTTGAAAAAAAAATAATTAATGTGGAAATTGAAGGCAGCAACACATTTCAAAAACCTCAGGACATGGTTAGTAAAAGGTAAAAAAAGTAAGTGGAACTGATAAAAAAAGCTTGTATCATTTAGGATTCTGTTATGCAATCTCTGTGCGTGCTCTGTGGCCAAGTAATGCTACCTTTTTCCACAAGACAGTGCTCAGTCAGTGAAGAAATAGTCAGATACTTCATATCAGGAAAAGAAGGCTTTAAGTGGCACTCTGCACATAAAGTATCCAGGCCCGTAGAAGCATACAAGGTGCGAAGCTGCCATTCCATGGACATGTTTTACTGATATTTGTGTAGCCTTTTACAATGATTGAAGATGATTTGAACACATTCCTGATAGGCTAGTGCTTTATAGGGACTTATATGGGGACAGACTACTTGGGAGTAGGGGCACCACCATAGTACTACTATTTAGGGTGCCAACCCCTGCGGTCAGGAAAGGTCATCCTAGGGGAGGATAATAGGATGAGATTAGTCCTCGTATTTCTCTGACCTTTTCCTCAATCTGTTATCCTATAAGTCTATGTCGAAATAATCTTCTTAAATGGGCCATATGTGATCTGGATCACTCTACTTAAGCATGCTATCAAGGAGTGTCATGAAACCCTATACACAGTGGGCCTTATCTGACACCATAATAGAAAGAGAATAGTCCCTTACTAATTATTGTACTCTTCAATTCATCCACTTTTTAGTGTTTTTCTGAGTTCTCATTGCATTTGCACATGTGCTTCACACTATAAGATTTTTTGCACACTCATCTTTGTAAGATATACATTGTTTATGGACAATTTTAATCTACAGGATGGGCCATTTATATGGATACACCTAAATAAAATGTGAATGATTGGTGATATGAACTTCCTGTTTGTGGCACATTAGTATATGGGAGGGGGAAAACTTTTCAAGATGGGTGGTGACCATGGTGGTCATTTTGGAGTTGGACATTTTGGATCCAACTTTATTTTTTCCAATGGGAATGTTTTGTTTACCCGTTAAGCCAGAAAGGCTGTGTTTATTTTTGCTAACTCTGCCCTTGTTTATGCAGTACCATTAATAAATCAGCAGATTTAAAAAGACAGCGTTCCTTCATCTATCTCTATGTGCAGCCGAGTGAGCTGATCTACCACAGTTGGTGCTTGAAGTGTGGGCAACTTCCCCAGGGAGCAAGTGTGATGGCTGTGGATAACCTGCATTTCTTGGGTGAAGGCAGCAGTGAGCCAGGAAACATAGTCAGACAGCATGTAGATGAAGTATCTGGTCCAAACCAAACAGCATCAGCAACCAACACAGCAGGAAACAAATAAACTATTGTAGCAGCGGCTCCAACAACAGCAGAAGCAGCAATGGCAACAAGAGATGCATATGCGGCAGATGGAACTCCTCACAAAGGTCATTCATTGAAGGCTAGCAGCCCCTCCCCAAAGTCCAGGTGATGACTCATACATCCTGAACGCAATAACAAGAGCTATGAAAAAGATGACCTCAGGTGATGATGTTGAGGCATTTTTGACTGTTTTAAAGGAAAGTAGAGTGGGAGAAGCTGCTACTGCTGCAATGGGAGGAAGTGCTGGCCCCCTATTTAACTGGTGACCCCCAAAAGGCTTATTATGACCTGGTCTTACAGGATGCACAGGAGTATGCCAAATTAAAAACTGAGAAATTGTCATGTTCAGGAGTGACTATTTCTGTCAGAGCATAAATGGTCCATGGGCGTATTGTGGGGACAAACCCACTCGCTCCTAAATATTCAACTTACTGCATCTTGTTCAGAAGTGATTGTGGCCGAGTCCTCCACCCCAGCCCAGATGGTCCAGCATGTTGTCATGGACAGATTCACCCAATCCCTTCCTAAGCCAGTGCAGACCTGGGTTGCCCAGGGGGACCCTTGGAATGAGGACGACCTGGTTGGCTTATTGGACAGATACCAGGTAGTTGAAAAGTCGTTTAGGAAACCGAGCATTGTTGCATCCCCATACTAGAGTGCTCAGAAGGAGCCTGATGCTCAAAAGAAGGGTAATAGAGCCATAACTGGAGAGAGTCTGAGGTTCCAAGGGGTCACTGAAGGGTTGTCATATGTCGCTAATAAGGACTTAATTTGTTGGAGATGTTACGTCCGGGGCACATAGCTGTCCATTGTCCTATGTCCACCAAAAAGATGGACTGTAGCATAGGGAAGCGCTGTTTGTATTATGCCTATCCATCCTGCAGTGTGAACTATCAGCCCGGTGAGGGACCACAGGCATGTCCCTTGACAATAAATGGGGCACTGGTGTAGGGACTCTTGGACTCAGGGAGTCTGGTGATCCAGGTAAGGGGTACACTCCCCCACCAGTTGATCGCGGAAAATTCCTGGGTGACCACTGTATTTATGGGAACACCAAGGACTACCCCGCTGCTCGAGTGTCTATAAAAATGAACTGTGGCACTGAGTCCCATGAGGTCAGAGTAGTTAAATTCCTGCTACACCGAGTAATAATAGAGAGGGACTTTAGTTTGTTCTGGGCCTTATAGTAAAAGGCGGGGGCACCAACCACTTCTGTACTAGATGTAGTAGGTCTAACATTTGGGAGCGAGGGGGTTTGTCACCGCTATACGCACAGTTATGGACCCTTTGTGCTCTGAGAGACATTCACTTCTGAGCACGACATTATCTCAGTTTTTAATTTGCCATAAACCTGAATATCCTGTAATGCCAGGTCATAATGTAATAACCTGCAGGAAACGCATGGGGAGGCAGAGCAAGGGTTAAACAGGTTTATTTACAGGGGATGTACTCCACGCAGTGAGTGAGGGATTGTAGGGTGACTGTAAGGAATGGGGCAGAACTGGGAGGATGGCAGGGTAAGCGAGGGACGAACGAGAATTCTGTAATAAATAGGTAAAACTTATCGGACTGTAGACTACTACTGTGAGGAAGCTCAGGGTTCCAAAGGTGGCACCGACAACAGCGATGCAGGTCGTCTCGTCGCAGTCTCTGTATGGTGGGCAGATTTCCCACGGTGGCACTGGCAACAGCGGCACGTGACGTTTCGGTGAAGTCTCTGAGAGGTAAGAAGATTTCCCATGCCCAAACGTCTCTAGCACGGTACTGAGTCCAGTGTGAGGGTCCACCGGAGCGAGATGTCATTCTGAGGTGTACACAGGTCCTCAGCTACCAGGCTGTGGCTTAGTCACCTGCTCCTCACTGCGCAAGCGCGCACGTTACAGTCTCTCTCTCTAAAGTTGAGTCACCTCTTGAAGTGGCGGGTGGCCGTACACTGTCAGACTATTGTCCACCTCCAGTGGACATGTATGCAAGGGGTCTGTCAGGTATGCGGTCACTCTTGGGCAGAGCGTGTGCGGTACTCACTATCATGCTGGGTACGGCACCTGGCTTAGCTCCGCATGACTCTGTACGGCTCTGGACAGTTCTGTATGGCTCTGCTGGCACGGCTCTGTACAGCTCTGCTGGCCCGACTCTGCACGGCTAATTTCCCCTGCACTACAGCTCCTGTCCTGGACAGCAGCGACATGGTCTGTCACAGGCCCAGCACTCTCAGGTGGGGGACGCAGAGCCCGCTGCTCACCGCTCTGCGCGTTGCACTTACTTGGTGCCAACTCTGCTTGCAGCACGCGCTTTTCCTTCTTATACTCCTGTGTCAGCGTGCTCTCTCCAGGCTCTCCCCACCCCCTCCTCTCAGCAGGGAGCACCGTCTCCCTCCTCCTTCCCTCTTGCAGCAGGGGAAGGTCCGCCTCTTTCAGGCTTCCCCCCAGAAAGAGAGGATGCAGCCCTTTCAGTTCTGGACCAGGCATGCAGGTACCCATGGTTCGGTCAACCTCCTTACAATAATAAGCCTTTTGGGTATTGCCAGTTAGATAGGGAGCAAGCACCTCTGCCTATTGCTAAGGTTGCAGCTTCTCCCACTCTCCTACCCTTTCAAACATAGTCAAAATGCCTCAACATCATAACCTGGGGTCATCTTTTGCATGGCTCATTTTAGCACTTTCTGGATGCATGATTCATCACCTGGACTTGGGGAAGGGGCGTTTTTTCTGCTGCGGACACCCTCTGCCAGGAATTCCATCTACCGTTGCTGCTGTTGGATCTGTTGAATCAGGAGTTTACATGTCTCCTGCTGGGCTTGCTGCTGGTGCTGCTAGAGCTGCTGCTGGTGCTGCAGTAGCTGCTGCTGGTGCTGCTGCTGGCTTTGGACCAAGTGCTTGATCAGCTACTCCACTTTGTCTGACCGCTGTTCCATCTCTATAGCTGCTTTCACCCAGGTCATGCCCACAGTCATCACACTTGCTTTCTGGGGATCTTGCCCATACTTCTAGAACCAACTGTTGTACATGAGCTCACTCGGCTGCACATATAGGTAGACACAGGAATTCTGTTTCTTTAAATATTCCACTGGTTTATTAAAGATACTGCATAAACCAGTGCAGCTGTAAGGAGGAAGACCAGGCTGCGGGTACCTTTGCGATGCCAGATCCAGAACTGTCAAGGCTGCATCAAATGTTGCCGGGGTAAGGAATGGGGAACCGGACAGGACCCATGACCTGGTGAAAGGGGGCGTGGTAAGAACAGGCAGGGAGCAAGAAGTGCCGCAAAAAGGGAGAAGATTCCTGCCGGCAGAAAGAGAGGAAGCAGGGGTGTACCGTGCTCCACAGCGGGAGAGGCAGAGCGGAGTCGTGCCTCAGCAGAGCTTATGTGAGAGCCCCCGAGAGTCAGTGAGTGCGCAGAGCATCGGACGCTCAGCTAAGCAGCGTGCAGTGCTTGCATTGAGAAGCGGGTGCCAGGTGCCGGATCTTGCGGTGTGTTCCCCATCTTTCACAAGCATGCAGTGGAGCACGCATAGGCAGGGTCGGATTAAGAACATGATGGGCCTGGAGCTGAAGGGGCGGGCAAGGGGCGGGGCAAGAGGTGGGGCCAAACACGGCAATTCACAAAGGCCAAAAATGTAACGTAAAAGATATAAACAAAGTAAATATATGATACATGCCTACAACTGCACTGGCCACTGCAACTCCGCACACTGTAACGACTCCTCCTCCAGTCCTCACGCCCAGCTCACTTCCGTTGCGCCGGCCGGGGCGTGTCACTTTACTCTTACAGAGATCATGTGACACAGTGTCACATGATCGCTGTAACAGTGACGTTCAAGGCCGCTCCAGACCAGAGGAAATCCCACGCCGTGACGCCGGCATCGGGACGCGCGCGGTGACGTCAGAGGAGCTCCGCGCTACCGCCGCAGCCAATCAGGGAGGCAGGTGAGTATTTATTTATTTTTTTAATTTTACACAGCAGCGTGCTGAGCGGCCGGGGCAGCGGGCAGCAGCATGAGTCATCACCACTAGCACGGCCCGGCAGCCGAGACATCGGCGCGGCCGGCTGGGCCGCGGATGGGCCTATCTCTAACAAGGGGCCTGGAGCTGCAGCTCCATCAGCCCCTACGTTAATCCGGCCCTGCGCATAGGACAGAGACTTCTGCAGCACTCCTCCCCCACACTTCTGCTGCACTGATTAATGGACTAGGGTTCAGCGGGCAGAACTGGTGACTGCCCGTTGCTGCCAGAAGCTGGACCGTAATTTGGTGGGTCACGTGTGAAGACATAGTGTCGGCCGCCGATGGTATTCCAACTCTCATCAGACTGCATGTGGATGAGGAACAAATAAGTTACGATCAGTGAAGTTCAAATACAAGACAGATGTGTTACACCATAATTTTCACTGTTATTGTCTGTTAACTCCCTGCAAGATCATTCCTACTGTCTTTGTTATAAATTGAAGTGCATTGTTGTTAAGCATTGTTCTGCAATCCCTTCATTTCTGCATCCCCGTACCTGCTTACACAGCATTAGGAAAACAAAACACAACCTTTTTGGCCTAACGATTAAAAAAAAAAAATTTTGTATGGCTCAGTCTGTGTTGCTGTGGGGTTCCGCCCACTCAGAAATAAACAACAAAAAGTTCAGCTTTCCTTATCATGAAAACACAGCTCTGTAGCTTGTACCTCCAAACACATCCAACATTGAATGAGCCAGAAGGCTGTGTATTTATTCTCATGGGTGGAGATATGGTAACCACCCAACCACTCTGCACTGTTCACTTAACCAAGCTCTAAACATGGCTGATTAACCTCTCTCAGCACTTAATGTGCTGGAGTGTTTTCCTAAGTTCATATAACTGAAACTTGCAATCAAAGTGATACATATTTCCCCTCCGGTACGTTCCAAGTAACTTTACCACAATATACACTGCTCAAAAAAATAAAGGGAACACTTAAACAACAGAATATAACTCCAAGTAAATCAAACTTCTCTGAAATCAAACTGTCCACTTAGGAAGCAACACTGATTGACAATCAATTTCACATGCTGTTGTGCAAATGAAATAGACAACAGATGGAAATTATTGGTAATTATCAAGACACACTCAATAAAGGAGTGGTTCTGCAGGTGGGAACCACAGACCACATCTCAGTACCAATGCTTTCTGGCTGATGTTTTGGTCTTTTTTGAATGTTGGTTGTGCTTTTACACTCGTGGTAGCATGAGACAGACTCTACAACCCACACAAGTGGCTCAGGTGGTGCAGCTCATCCAGGATGGCACATCAATGCGAGCTGTGGCAAGAAGGTTTGCTGTGTCTGTCAGCGTAGTGTCCAGAAGCTGGGTGCGCTACCAGGAGACAGGCCAGTACACCAGGAGACGTGGAGGGGGCCGTAGGAGGGCAACAACCCAGCAGCAGGACCGCTACCTCCGCCTTTGTGCAAGGAGGAACAGGAGGAGCACTGCCAGAGCCCTGCAAAATGACCTCCAGCAGGCCACAAATGTGCATGTGTCTGCACAAACGGTTAGAAACCGACTCCATGAGGATGGTCTGAGTGCCCAACGTCCACAGATGGGGGTTGTGCTCACAGCCCAACACCGTGCAGGATGCTTGGTATTTGCCATAGAGCACCAGGATTGGCAAATTCACCACTGGCACCCTGTGCTCTTCACAGATGAAAGCAGGTTCACACTGAGCACATGTGACAGACGTGACAGAGTCTGGAGAAGCGGTGGAGAGCGATCTGCTGCCTGCAACATCCTTCGGCATGACCAGCTTGGCAGTGGGTCAGTAATGGTGTGTGGTGGCATTTCTTTAGAGGGCCGCACAGCCCTCCATGTGCTTGCCAGAGGTAGCCTGACTGCCATTAGGTACCAAGATGAGATCCTCAGACCTCTTGTGAGACCATATGCTGGTGCAGTTGGCCCTGGACTCCTCCTAATGCAGGACAATGCCAGACCTTATGTGGCTGGAGTGTGTCAGCAGTTCCTGCAAGATGAAGGCATTGAAGCTATGGACTGGCCCAACCATTCCCCAGACCTGAATCCGATTGAGCACATCTGATCTGGGACATCATGTCTTGCTCCATCAACCAACGTCACGTTGCACCACAGACTGTCCAAGAGTTGGCGGATGCTTAAGTCCAGGTCTGGGAGGAGAACCCTCAGGCGACCATCCGCCGCCTCATCAGAAGCATGCCCAGGCATTGTAGGGAGGTCATACAGGCACAGGGATGTCATATAGGCACGTGGAGGCCACACACACTACTGAGTATCATTTTGACTTGTTTTAAGGACATTACATTCCACTTTAATTTTGTGGGTGACTCCAAATACAGGCCTCCATGGTTAATAAATTTGATTTCCATTGATGATTTTTGTGTGATTTTTTGTCAGCACATTCAACCTTGTACAGAACAAAGTATTCAACAAGAATATTTCATTCATTCAGATCTAGGATGTATTATTTGAGTGTTCCCTTTATTTTTTTTAGCAGTGTATATTGTATCATGAGTGACATGTGGTAATAAATGAAGGATAAATATGTGTTTGTGGTAAATCACTGTATCATTCAGTGCAGCATTAGGCCAGGCATTAAAGGGAATCTCTCAGTAGCATCAACCCTCCTAAGCCATCAATATGGACATGCTTTTAATTAAAATAAGTCCTGGATGCAGATTCTCATACAGATCTACGTCTGACCCACAGATCTTTACAGCTCATTTACATGTAAAAGAAAACTTGGATATTTCTGGAATAAGACACTGGATTATAGATATCAATGTATCATTTTATTCAGCTTCTTATAACCCACATGCCCATATAGATGGCTCTTGAGGATTGATTCTGCTGACAGATTCTCCTTAAGCTCACACAATATCCTTCATATCAATTCTAAAATGAGAGACGCTCCTGCAGTTTCCACATCGCCCCGTGCTTGTCTGTACCATTACATTTAGCAATTCCACAAATTCTTCCTGTAGCACAGTGTAATTAATATCTTTGAGACCAGTTTTTTATTAGAAATACCAGCTCAGGATCTTGCAGCAAGAGTTTCATTTAAACCTGGGCTGACACGTCATTATTAACATGAAGTTTTTTTTCTTCATGTTCTGCTGGGCGCTGTTCAACATGTGATGCCATTCTTTTCCAGTTTGTCATTAATTTTAAGTTGTTACATATCATTATGTTTCCTTGGAAGAGCACCACCAGAAATAACACACAATCCTGCATTTATTAATGTGTTTACAACAGTTTTGGAGTATATATACTATGTCTATAGTAGTCGCAAATCATAGAGCTTCCAATGTTTGCACAACTTTTCTCAGTAGATTTGAAAAGAGTAAAGCAAAAGAAGGCATTGGTAACAGCTAGTGGGTGTTCTCTCCTAATTTTTGACAGGTGTATTAATTGAGAAAATAAAAAATGTGCAATTTTTTATATAAATGTATCAGTGTGTGTGCATGAAAGCTGAGTGACTTTCTGGGATCCAGACAGACTATTGCATCTTTCATCCAGCCACTAACATTTCTGGATTGTGAGTCATGGGGAAAGCAAAAGAACTGTCAACAGATCTATGGGAAAAGATAGTTGAACTGTATAAAAAAGGAAAGGGATGCAAAAAGATATCTAAGGAATTGATAATGCCAGTCAGCAGCGTTTAAACTGTGATTAACAAATAGAAAATCTGCGGCACTGTAAAACCAAAACCACGGTCAGATAGACCAACAAAAATTTCGTCCACAACTGCCAGGAAAATTGTTCGGAAGAAAAATGGGCTGCATGGTCGAGTCGCCAGAACAAAGCCTTTACTGTGCAATTGCCACAAAGTAACTCGCCTACAATACGCAAAACAGCACAGAGACAAACCTCAAAACTTCTGGAACAAGGTCATTTGGAGTGATGAAACCAAAAGTGAACTTTTTGGCCACTACCATAAATGTTACAATTGGAGAGAGGTCGAGAAGGCCTATGATGAAAGGAACACCATTCCTACTGTAAAGCACGGAGGTGAATCGCTGATGTTTTGGGATGTGTGAGCTACAAAGGCACAGGAAACTTGAAGGAAAGATGAATGCAGCACTTTATCAGCAAATACTGGAGGCAAATTTGCAATCATCAGCCCGGAAGCTGTGCATAGGACGTACTTGGACGTTCCAACATGACAACGATTCAAAACACAAGGCCAAGTCGACCTATCATTGGCTACAGCAGAACAACGTGAAGGTTCTGGAGTGACAATCTCAGTCTCCTGACCTCAATGTCATTGAGCCACTCTGGGGAGATCTCAAGCACGCAGCTCATGCTAGACAGCCCAGGAATTTACAGGAAATGGAGGCTTTTTGCCAAGATGAGTGGGAAGCTTTATTATGTGAGAAAATAAAGAACCTCATCCACAACTACCACAAAAGACTTCTAGCTGTCATTGATGTTAGAGGTGGCAGTACATGGTATTAAGAAATGGGGTATGTAAACTTTTGAACAGGGACATTTGGATGCTTTGGGTTGTCATTATGATTAAAAAAGAGAAAACACAGTAGTTTAACAATAAATGGCTTCACCCACCACTAACCATGAGTGGAGAAAAAGGTTTGGTGTTATCATTCATATTCCCTGAAAAAAGGCCAAAAAAGCAAAAATTCTGCTCGGTATGTAAACTTTTGAGCACAACCGTAGATAGATAGATAGATAGATAGATAGATAGATAGATAGATAGATAGATAGATAGATAGATAGATAGATAGATAGATAGATAGATAGATAGATAGATAGATAGATAGAATATTAATGCAAAATATTGTCATAAAAATACAGATAAAAAGTAGTATATTTTAATTTTACTAAACGACTGTAAGACTGTGGAAATTAGAAGCACATAGAGAGTTAAAGTTTGGAATGTTTTTGGCATCTGACAAGTGAAACCATCCAGCAGTATAAAAGTGACGACAGGTTTACTATACTGCATGATTTTAAATGTAAGATCTGGGCTACTCATTGTTAATCAGAATAATTATCTGGGATCATCTTGGATAAGAATAGACAGAAATAAATGAAGTGTTTTGTATTGTTCTGTAAATTTGGAACTAAATGATGCCTCTGAATGGAACACATATAAGTCAAAGCTGAAACGAGGACTGCTGCATAGGCCTGTAGAAATCATTAGGATCCTTAGAAACACATTGTTTTACATATTTCACTATCCCCATGTGTCTGTTGTTAATACCCTCTTGGATGAAGAGATAGATAGATAGATAGATAGATAGATAGATAGATAGATAGATAGATAGATAGATAGATAGATAGATAGATAGATAGATAGATACAGAAGAATGAAATAAAGAAGGAGAGGAAAGGCAAGAAAAAAGAGAAAGGAAAGAAAGAAAAAAGTTAGAAAGAAAGATAAAAGAAGAAACATAAAAGAGGGAAAGAAAGAAAGAGAAAAAAAAGAAAGAAAATAAGAAAGAAAGAAATGAAAAAAAAGTAGGAAAGAAAAAAAGAAAGAAAGAAAGATTGGCATTTACCTGCAGCCATCATGCTAATCTGCAGTTAAATACAGTTTTGAAAATGAAGTTATATTCTTCCTGCAGCTGCTCACTTCCAATGAAGTGTTGTGAACAATCAACTCATAATGTTGGTCCTAGAAACAACACATACTAAGGCACTCCTCAGCACTGTACAGATTATATATCAATACTTCTTCCTTTGGGGACGGCACCAGTGAACAGTCAGTGCTCACTACATATAAAGTGTGCTGACAGTTACACTCAGCACAGACACTGCAGAGCAGGATGCCAGTCAAGAACCAGGGGTTGCGATTATTGTGTAGTGAGCACTGACTGTTCACAGCCCCGGCGCCTCCCACTTGACTGTAGGGGAGAGACTTTTGGCAGAATACACCTTCTTTTTCTCCTTGTAGCAGAATTTAATTGCCACATAAATCTCAACTGGCGATTACTTACATATTAATACAATGGTCTCAGGCAAAGACCATTGTTTTTAATAAGTTCCTTTTAAATTATTGTGAAATTAATTCACATTAATATCATTTTCATGATGATCCATTTGGATTTCTATGAAATATCACCAAGTAGGAATCTATCGCAAAAACTATAATGAGCTCAGCAAGTAAGAGGTAATGATGTAATTAACGTAGTGATTTGCCGTCTGTACTGTGCTGATAGGATATAAGCTAAATAGAGGATTGTAATAATAGTGAATGTCCACCTTTTATCTCCATGTCATTATTATTGATATATAATGCTGCACCATGGGTAGCATGAATCAGAGCCGAGCTGCACAATTGCACCTACGTATGTCTTTTTCTAAGACTATCTCCACCATTCACCAGGTGATTGACGGGTGTCTCCCATGTTTGTATGTAACGAGACAGACATCAGTGAACTAGAGTAGTGCAGGAAGAATACGGCTGGGGATAGAGCTGGACTAGTCTCATCTCTCCATATGGATTGTCAAACTTACTTTTCTCAGATAAAGGCTGTATTATTATTATTATTATTATTATTATTATTATTATTACACATTTATATAGCGCCATTTATTCCATGGCGCTTTACAGATGAAAAGGGAAAATATGGACAGGTACAATAAACGTGTGCTAGACAAGGGACACACAAGTACAGAAGGAGAGAGGACCCTGCCCGCAAGGGCTCGTAGTGAAAAACACTATTGTTTGCAGGATTGCAGAATACAGGCTCTGATTCAGATTAGGCAGCATGAATTTAATGACAGATTCCATTTTTATACTTTATTTTATGCTTGTGAATGGGATTTGTGCCAGAAAAAACAGAACCCTGACCACTATTATTGACCTTTCATATTATGACATATGGCACCGCTATATACATATAATACAGTCCATTTCCATAAGACATCATCTGCTAAGTGTTTTTAAGACTTTGAAGGCAAACTGGACAACCAGAGATAATCTGTTGCAAAAGCCTCACATGTATCTTTTTTCCATGTGTATTTTTTTCTTCTGGGGGATGTGAGTTATTGACCTTTCTCCCTTTTAACTCTACACAACAGACGTGACAAGTGTGCAAACATCAGTGCATGGCACAAGTGGTGATGGTGCAAGCTGACAACGCTTATCTCCCAGCATAAACACTCCTGTCTATCGAGGAGCACAAAGCCATCCCTTAATAAAAATCTTGACTGATATAGAAACAGTCACTAGATATTCATGAGGTTGATGCTTCTTGGTGTATGTTGGTCATCAAATTAATTTAAAACTTGATGCTAATAATTGGAACCATCTATGAGGTTCTGAGCACTGAAGATTAATATGTCAAACACTCCCATGGTACTTTTCTGTACCAGCCAGTAATAATAATTCACTGCCAACAGTATCACATTGTCAAATGTATGGTATATATTTTAGAACCATTTTCTGCATGAAGGCAGAAGCCATTCAAAAGTTGTGATCCCCTGATATTCTTTATGTGTCTGTCACCTACTACATAGGTAAAGTCTCAGGTCTAGTTGCACAATTGCAATCATTAGTACTGCAGGATTTCTTGCGGGAGACATATATTGCATATCCACAGAGTATGTCATTGTGTGGCCCAGCTATGTAAGGCACACATAATCCTGGAGGATGCGCAGAAAGGTAACCGCAAATAATGCTTGATATTCATTCACGTCACACTTTCAGACACACCCACAGGGGTATATAGGGAGGTGACACGCAGCTCAGTCAGTTCAGTTTCAGTTTGGAGGGAGAGTGAAGAGTTCAGTTTCCTGTTTCAGTCCAGTCAGGACTAGTTCTTGCCAGACAGAAGAGATTTCCTGTCAGAGCTCTGTGTGAGCTGAAGATTAGTTCCTGTCAGAAGTGAGACAGAGGAGAGTCGAGTTTGGAGGAGAGGAGTTCAGAGCAGATACTTCAGCCGCCTGTCCCAGGACAGTGAAGTTCAGTGACAATGGATCCTGGACTAGGAGAATACTGAGAGCTGCTCAGTGAGCTTCAAGGAAGATTTAAAGGAAGAATTGACTTTTACCATCTTAGCTGCTGTGCTTATGTTAAGAGCGAGAGCAGGGCGAAGGGCGCAGTGGAGAAGTCAGATAAAGAAGTGCGACAGGTACTGAATTACCTGCACTATTAGCCGGACACCGGGGTCCGAAGCGTTGCTACTGTTTCAAGCATAGTAACAGAACAACCGGAGGCTCTCTGGACTACCAGTCGCAGGGAGCAGCCCTCAGTGCTGATACGAAACCAGAGTCAGGTAGAACAGGAACTTTGAGTGGGACGCTACAAAAGTAAGGACTTAGTTCTATCACTAGAAGGCCCTACCTCAATGTCAGCCGGGCGGTACAGCTAATGAGACAGCTGGAGATTTCAAGAGTTAACTTCGCTTCACGCAAGTTTGGACTCAACTTACATGTAAAGTTTAAGGAGGCCTCTAACCTGCTCAGCGGTTATCTTGAAGCGCATTCTCCACCCCGACCAGCTCCCTGGGATCTGCCTGAAACATCTACCAGTAAAAAGGTATGGAAAGAACTTGCCTTGTTTGAGACTGTGTCATTTATCTACACCAACACCATAGACTCAGAGGGACCAGTCCCACCTGTAGGGGGCCCAACACCTGGCTGCCATAACATCCCCTCAGAGTTCTACCTCGCAGCGCTGGTCTCAGTGATCAGAATCTACAGGTGGCGTCACAAACTATTCATATCTATAAATCCCCTGTAAATAACCCCCTATCGCATGACCGCCAGGGCCACGGACCGAGCCACAGCTACCAGTGACATTCCCCATAGAAATCTACGGGCTCGGTGCCGAGTACCCCATAGCTCTGGTAACCCACAATTGTGGTGCGGTGTCAAACATCATAAATATCTGATACCTGCTAAGGTCTGGTTGGGACAGAAGTCAGAAGCTTGAATGGAAGAAACCATTGCATGCTGTGATTTTTTTCAAGCACAGAATCGGTCAAAACAAAAATACGCTAATTTGTATTTCTCTTTAGAATGACATTAGTTCAAGTGCAGTACATTTGACGTCTATTTTTACATAGACAGCCTTACCACCAAAAATACTGTGGTGTGAACTTGGCCCGAATGTAAACAAAGGCTACATTGTTTAATAGACAAAAAGATCTTAGGCTACATCCATGCATGCTACATTTACTGTGACAAATTTCAACAAAATTTGCAGGCAAATTCGGCAGCCACAAATCTGCATCAAATCATGGATTATCTTGGTGCTAATTTTATGCAGCTTGGTCTTTTGCAGAAAATAATCTGCATACTCTCCATAATTAGCAGTTGTATACTGTCCTCCAGCAATGATGTGAATGGCACTTCATTGGCTGGCATTTGTCATTGGACAGATCATTGCTAGAGACCACTACAGAGATCAGCTGATGTCACTAAACTATCAGGGAAAGACGATAAA
>VIAB01005187.1:46962-59107 GCA_009801035.1 Oophaga pumilio | reverse complement strand
TTAAATGGTTGAGTATATCAGTAACAGTACAGTACTTATAAGTATGAGTAATAGTCACAAAACTTGGCACTCAAAAGCCAATTGCGGTGAAAGTTAAAGGTTCCATTTATTGTGCATCCAATAAATGTTAAACGTTTTCGGTCCATATAATAGGACCTTCATCAGAACTAACTGATCAAGTAGATTAGATGTGGAATCCCAGTATTCCTAAAGGGGAAATCCTGAAGAGTGTTTCTTCCCAGCGACGGCGGTTGCACACTCACATGTGCTGATACGCTCATCCTCACAGAAGGTTATACTCCTCCAGATAGGCATCTTAATCCTCGTCAGGGACATCTTTACCTCACAGGATTTCTCCTTTAGGAATACTGGGATTCCACATCTAATCTACTTGATCAGTTAGTTCTGATGAAGGTCCTATTGTATGGACCGAAAACGTTTAACATTTATTGGATGCACAATAAACGGAACCTTTAACTTTCACAGCAATTGCCTTTTGAGCGCCAAGTTTTGTGACTATTGCCTACGACGGGTTGGATACCCTACTTGAGCACCAACACTTTTTGTATGAGTGACGTGTTTTGTATCTTTTATAAGTATGAGTAGTTATGCATAGGACTAGACATAAGTACCAGTATTTATAAATATGAGTAGATATAAGTAAGACTGGACATGAGTACTAGTGATGAGCGAGTGTGCTCATTACTCGGGTTTTCCCGAGCATGCTCAGGTGTTCTCTGAGTTTTTCTGCGTGCTCAAAGATTTAGTTTGTGTCGCCACAGCTGCATGATTTGTGGCTGCTTGACAGCCTGAATACATGTGGGGATTCCCTAACAAACAGGCAACCCCACATGTATTCAGACTGTCTAGTAGCCACAAATCATGCAGCTGCAGCGACACAAACTAAATCTCCGAGCACGCCCAAATCTCCAGAAAACACCTGAGCATGCTCGGGAAAACCGGAGCAACGAGCATACTCACTCATCACTAACGAGAACTTATGAGTAGATATGAGTAAGAATACTTATGGGTAAGAGTAGATATTGATCATCCATTTGTAATTTATAAATGTTGCATGATAAAGTGATCTTTTATGCTGTCAACTATAAATAAAAGAAAAGTTCTGTGTTTGTAATACGTGGTTTTAACTTTATCATCTGTAGGTTGGATGATAGATGCTGAAAGTCGGCCCAAATTCCGTGAGCTAAGTGCAGAATTTAGTAAGATGGCTCGTGACCCAACACGCTACCTTGTAATAAAGGTAAGATTTCTGTATCGTATAGCCAGATATTGAGAAAGTCTCTGCCTAATATGAAACGTCTGCATGAGACTTTTTGGTCACATAGTTGCCTCTGCAGTGCCCAGTAAGCTCTGGTCACATTCGCCTGTTTACGTGAGGCATTTTGTAAAAGATGATAACTGTTCATCGTGGTTTCATTCATTTTTTACTCGCACAAACAGGCTGGTTCAGGGGCTTTCATTCATCCAGAGAATAGGTTCAGTTCACTGCCATAGTCCTGCATCTAGATAACCTTTGACCCTCGGATACCCAGTACCAAGGTACATGTACTGCACCTGCCAGCCCCACCACCCACACCCCTTTGAAGCATTCCACACTAAGCCACTTACTAAGAGCACCAAAAACCTGATGGAAAAGAACTCATGTTAGTGTGAACATGGCCTAGAATGGTTTGCAATTATTGCACATAGTAATAGGATGCAATGTAATATCCTTTTTTGTAGGGAGACGATAGAATGAATTTACCTAGTCCTCCTGCATCTAAGATTCACCAGACTTTGGATGATGAAATGGAAAATATTGTTGACGCTGAGGAATATTTGATACCACATCAAGGATTTTTCACCAGCCCACAAACATCTCGAACACCACTCTTGAGTACAATGGTATGGTTACATTTTCTGTATGAATTTAGGCAAATTATGAAAATTATATAGCTTTTAAATAATGTTTGTATTATTATTTTTTAGAGTTCCACAAGCAACAATTCACCCATTGTATGCATTACTCGAAATGGGGTAAGTCCATGTGTAATTTTCTACTAATGATATGTTGCGGATTCTGTATCTCCAAAGCAGACAAGAATATTGGCAAATGTGTTACATTATAATTTTCCTTGTGTCCAGATTGCCTTAAAGCAATCATCCAGTCAGATGACAAGGCCAAAAAGGGCTTTAATGACCAGACAATTTTGTTTTCGTTTTTGCTTCTTGTCAGCAGCCATAATTTATTTTATTTATTAACTGGTGTAGCTGAATGAGGCTTTGTTTTATGCAGGATAAATTGTATTTTTTAACCATGTTTTGAGGTACATGTATATTGCTCTGTAATTTATATCTTTTTTTTTGCAACACACATATAGCAAAAGGAAATTTCTGGTTTAGTGAGTTTTTTTGTTTAGATTTTTCCTGCTCATGTTTCACAACAGATGAATCATTTCTCCAGGTTATTACGTTCGTGTGCATACCTAATATGTGTAGGTTTTTGTTTTTTGTTATATGTGTATGAGAGCATATAGTTTAACTAAAAGAAAACACAAATTCTTTATTTTTGTATTTTTCACCATAGGTACTTTTTATTTTTTATTAGCTTTCTTTTTGTGCAGATGTTTTATATATATTTATATTTTTTACATATTTTTCTCCCAAGATATCATCAAATATCTCTGGGAAATATATTTTTTTCCTCTATTGATCTTTTTTTCCTACTGTAACTGGGACATCCATCAGAACCCAAGTTACAAGGGAAAATCATCCCCTGCTGTACTAGGCTTCACTGGCAGAGCTGATCTGGGTCTACTGAAACTCAGCAGCTTTGGTATGTTAGCAGACAGTACTGATGCTTTTCTGCGCTACATATTGCTGACTGAGGGCTATTTAGCCACAAAAATTGAAGACAGAAGCGGAAATAAACCCCTTATGTCTTCTCCCCAGGGTACCCAGCTGTGTCTGATAGTTGGGGATCGGACCTGCTCCAGCTACTATACTAAAACTTTAACTTTGTGTCATGAATATACAATAGCCAGGGTTAAAGGCCAGAGCCAAGTGTTGTAAATTTATGCCACTTGGTCATTGTGGGGATAATATCATTACATATCACAGTGTAGTGGGTATAGTTATGTGGATCA
The DNA here is from genome assembly GCA_009801035.1 of Oophaga pumilio. Lineage (NCBI taxonomy): Eukaryota > Metazoa > Chordata > Amphibia > Anura > Dendrobatidae > Oophaga > Oophaga pumilio. The sequence goes on along the minus strand of VIAB01005187.1, from coordinate 55,961 downwards.
TTCTATCTAGTGTGTTTTACTATACCTACATATCTCTTCATAGAGGCAACCAAAAAAGCAAATGGAGAAGTGGAGGAGCATCGGATACCATATAAAACAACCTAAAAATTAGGCATCAGTACAGTGGATTATAGAGATAATATAAAGCATAACTATGTAATAGTACACATTAACAGTATATGAAATATATGATATGTACAACTGATAATTACACCCACAGAACTGCTCCTTTTCTTCTTTTTACCAGACTTACGCAGTCTATAATGCCTTTTCAATATAGAATAACCCCTTTCAATTAGGTAATGTGTGTGAGATTACAGTATCTTAGATTAGATCCCGATGTAAAATCTATACCTGATCTCATCTCCTGCCAGTGATATCATGATGTATAGGACTTGTATGCTTAATAATAATTAAATGTGTGCGTTGGTCCATTCTTGCATAGTTGTGCAGATAACACATTGTACCTCTGAACCAACCACTTTTAATACTGACAATGTAATGTTATGGGAGCCTAAGGCCCCATATCCATGTGTTATTGTAGACATGACTGGTATGTTCACACAGAACTTATAATTTGATGTTTTGCCAACTTTCCACAGGGGCCGCCCATCAGAGAAGACAGCTTCATCCAGAGATATAGTACTGACCCAACAGTCATTCTGAATGACAGCCTTGATGATGAATTCCATCCAATCCCAGGTTAGTAACAGCGATCAAAGACAGACAGACAGATGGATAGTGAATAGTGATGAGCGAGTATGCTCGTTGCTCGGGTTTTACCGAGCATGCTAGGGTGTCTTCCAAGTATTTTGGCGTGCTCAGAGATTTTGTTTCTATCGCCGCAGCTGCATGATTTACGACTGCTAAACAGCCTGAATACATGTGGGTATTGCCTGTTTGTTAGGGAATCCCCGCATGTATTCAGGCTGTCTAGCAGTCACAAATCATGCAGCTTGGCAACAAAAACAAAATCTCCAAGCACTTCCAAATACTCGGAGATCTCCCGAGCAACGAGTATACTCGCTCATCACTAATAGTGAGTTGATGTGTAGCCTAGCATAGAACATGTGATCAGCGGCTGGTGCGATTGGCGACATTCTGTAAATGTATACAACATGAAACATTAGTATGTTCTATGTTTCCATAGCTCCGGTTTCTGTTACACAACTTGAATACAATTTTCATTTATATTATCCTTAAAGAAGCACTCCTACAAAGCTTTATATTGCCTAAACCTGTGTAAGTGTATATGTATTGTAGTGTAAGTGCAGTAACATACTCACCAATCGCCGTCCTTCCCGGATTTCAGCACGCACTCTGGTTCTCTTATCAGTCGTGTGACTTCTATTTCAACTCGCCAGCTCACACCGGGCTCTATGTGTGACCTGGAAGTGGCTTACAATGTAAGTGTATGGAGCGTCAGAATAAGGCTCCATAGACTTACATTGTTAAAGTGACTTCCAGGTCACATAAAGAGCTCAGTGTCATCTGGCAAGATGGAATAGCCGTCATGTGATCCAAAAGAGAGCCGGAATGGCAATGGATATCGAGGAAGACAGCGATTTGTTAGTATGTTACCCCTCTTATATTACTTAACATATTGCATTCCCATACACAAAAGGTTAAGCAATAAAAAGTTTGTTGGGAGTGCTTCTTTAACTTATTAAGCACTATTTGTCTTTATTTTGGTGCTTCACATTTCAACAGCCATAACATTTTTCATTTTTAATTAATGGGGATATATGAGGCTTTATATAAAGTACTATGTAGTTTCTAAGAGTAAGTGAGTGTTTCTCCTTATGGACAATGCCAAGTCGACGTAAGGAGATTTGTGCATGCGATGCTCCTCTAGGAACTAAAATATACAAATAACTTCTTCAGTGAGGAAGAGATCAGGAACCCTAGTGCCCCTTATTGGGGCCGCAATCCTAAAAGTCAATATTAACCCCTTAATGAGCTTTGCCACATGATTTAGGATAAGATGCGAAACCAGAAACTCAACCAGCAGACACAAGTTTCTGAATGTTTGTCCCACATCAGTGAAAAGCAGGAGGCCCGGTTTTGCTGGGTGAGAGGATTCTGACAGAAGATCAGGAGATCTGCCAAAGAAACATTACTTCTTACACCGCTGTTAGAGGCCTCTCACTCAGCCAAAGCACACCTCCTGCTTTGCACTGATGAGAGGAAAATACCCTGAAACTTGTGTTTGCAAATGGAGTTTCTGGTTTCGCTTCTTATCCTAAGTCTTTTGGCAAAGCTCAATAAAGGGTCGAGAGTGACTTTTAGGATTGCTTCTTCCAAAAGGTGGCACTAGAGTTCCTGACATCTTCATCTCTGAAGAAGATATTTGCATAACTAGTTTATAGAATTTTTATTGCAGTGTGTAGTAGGTATCTTGCATACTAACACTCATCTGTGAGTTGAGACAGTTCAGAGGGGTTCCAGCTCCCGAAAAGATCACTGACACAGATAAGGCAACCCGTTTTGTGCAGTGCATAGCACAGATATTTATATTCTTTAAATGATATTTGTATGCTTCTAACTGATAAAGGAATAATTAGTTTTATACAAAGAGCTTACTGTTATACAGCTATTAATTTTCTCTACATTTCAGAATATGTCAACCAGACAAATTTGAAGACACAGCTCTCAACCACCACAAACCCAGTCTACCACAATCTCCTTCCTGAGAATACTAAGCCTCCAAATGGTCATCATAAGAATTCCTATGGGAATGGTGTGAATAATCTGGAATACCTGAATTCAGGTCAGACCATCATAAACTACTCAGAAAATGACTATCCTGCCATCTGGGAGCAAAAAATTGGCCAGCAAATAAGCCTGGACAATCCTGACTACCAACAGGACTTTTTCCAAAAAGAAACCAAAATGAATGGATTTAAGATTCCTGCAGCTGAAAATCGTGAATATTTGGCATTGGCAAGTGACTATATTGAAGCTTCAGCATGACCATGAGTTGGTGTAAACATTCCTGACATTCTACCTGTTGGGGCACAGTGAGCTCTCAGAGAACGCTTGTGGACAATGGACCCTAATACAATGAGTGCACATGGCATTATGTGGGCTCTTACACCTGTACAGTGAAATATATTGGGATCTATAGTCCCCAGTGACTCATTCTCAATGTTCCTCCTTGGATTGTCTGAAAGACAAAACCTCTAACAATTTTATATATATATATTAAGAGATTTTTTTTAATCTGCTGAAAATCCTTTATAATTCCTGTGTTTTTATATTGTGTAGATATTCTTGCACCTTCTCGTTTTAAGTGTTTTGTCCAAGCTAAATGGTATTTGTTCATCAAAGTCGATATACAGTATATGTTGTCATTTTAGGCATAAAATATTGTGTATAAAGCTTATTTTAATATTTAGCAGTCGTGACTTGGGGAAAAGAAAGACTAACGTAAAAAAAAAGGCATAATTAATCGCAAGAAGCTACTTTCCAATGACATTTCATATGTCTGTCTGCGGAGATGATTCATTGGATAATATGTATATATTGGAGTATAATATCTGTACAATTGTTTATAATCTAACTAATGTCCGCCATTGAATGACACAGTGATATACAAACATAGTAAACCTCATTATCATATATCAGACAATGCATGAACGATTTACCAGTGGTCGTCAGAGTAGGCTTGTCTCAGTGGTCGTCAGAGTAGGCATGTCTCGTTGGTCATCAGGGTAGGCATGTCTCCGTGGTAGTCAGGGTAGGCAAGTCTCCGTGGTCGTGAGGATAGGCATGTCTCGGTGGTCATCAGGGTAGGCATATCTCAGAGGTCATCAGGATAGGCATGTCTCAGTGGTAGTCAGGGTAGGCATGTCTCGGTGGTCATCAGGGTAGGCATGTCTCGGTGGTCACCAGGGTAGGCATGTCTCCGTGGTCGTCAGGATAGGAATGTCTCGGTGGTCATCAGGGTAGGCATGTCTCCGGTGTCATCAGGGTAGGCATGTCTCCATGGTCATCAGGGTTGGTATGTCTCCGTGGTCGTCAGGCTAGGCATGTCTCCGTGTTTGTCAGGGTAGGCATGTCTCCGTGGTCGTCAGGGTAGGTATGTATCCGTGGTCGTCAGGCTAGGCATGTCTCCGTGGTCGTCAGGGTAGGCATGTCTCTGTAGTCATCAGGGTAGGCATGTCTGAGTGGCAGGAAAGGTAACAGGGTCAATATGCAGATAGGAGGCCAAGCAAATCTTCCAAGTGTATTCCCATCTGAGACGTTTACAGCCTATCACAAGATATATTATAAATGTCTCATAGGTTCGGGTCCACCGATTTGACACAGATCTCAAGAGCAGAACTCAATTTTCTACTGTCGCTAATAGAGAGGTGGACGTGCATTCAAAGTACCCTTCATTGGGCGTGCTTGCCTTTTTCATGACTTCCACGAAAGTGAACAGAGCAAGCCATGCATGCTCAGCCATGTATTCCAGGTGCAAATCACAGTGAAAATGTATAAAATGGGACAACCCCTTAAAAAGATGAATAGTGCTGCCTACTGTGTGCTGCACAGGCTCAACTTGAAACACATGGGCTCAAATTCCAATCTAAAACAGTCCCCTCCCCCCTTCATGTACCACTTATAATAATAATATAAATATATTCTTTTCTGGCCCTCCAGGCACCAATGTCCGGTTTAGCGTCTACCTCTGCACCCCTATCCTTATGTCTCAGGTGTAGTAGGCTGTGTGTTAGTGGTTATATGAAAGTAGAACATTTTATATATTTTTCCTAGAAATAGCACCACCTCATTCCAATAGGCTCTATCTGACCTCTACTCCACTCAGTTGATCAGAGCTGTGCTGCAATACCAGACATAGCTCATAGACAAAAGTGGCGCTCTTGCACTGATCGCATATAGTCTCAAAAATCCCTTTAATGAAATGACTTCTAATCCACTAGGAAATAGTGATGAAGTTGCTCTTTTGTAACTCTGTGTTGAGGAAGAACTACAAAAGAGGTGGTGGTCTCTAGCACCGCGCTCATGACAGATTAGCTTTAGCGCCACATATGGTTTTCTTGCCCAAGGTCCCTGTGTTGGTACTTTCTTATATTGGTGTTTCTTAAATGAATAAGCAATTAGTATCAAAATAGATGGTAGAAAATCAGTTGTCTACGCTTGTGTTGGGCAGTAGTACTACATTTGTGTTGGGTAGTAGTACTACACTTGTGTTGGGCAGTAGTACTACACTTGTGCTGGGCAGTAGTACTACACTTGTGCTGGGCAGTAGTACTATTCTTGTGTTGGGCAGTAGTACTACGCTTGTGTTGGGCACTAGTACCATTTTCCTCTTTCTGCAGAGTGAACTGTACATTGTTCTGTGTGGCTTGTAACACTAGTGGGCTGTGGGAGCCATTGACCGTAGCTTCAGGATGTGAGTCAATAGCTGCTTGTATTTCATTTCGGAAATTTCTTCCAAGTCAATGCCAATACTGTGGGAAATATAGTATTGCACTCTTGATTTGCAGGAGTATTGCTGGTTCTTCCTCCTGTGGTTTATGTCTTATGGCTTGTCCATTACTTTATCATCATCATCATATTCATCCAGTTGTATGTCTTTACATTCCTTTTTTTAATAAAATTTTACCTTTATGTCACTGAATCTCCATAATGTCTATTGACCACTTCTCACTAGCAGGTTATAAGTTGGACTAGTGCAAAATGGTGTTAATTAGACAAGTCAACAAAAAAAATTTAACCAAAAAGTATAATATGTTACACAACGTGATCCTCAATTCTCAAAACTTTCAAAGGATGTTGTCCTAATATACCAATTGTGTTTTCTACAATTGATTTACTACCTGTTAGTTAACATTTTATGTAGTTTTTGTTTTTAACCTAAACATATATTTTTGCCTATTAAAGTTCTTTTTTTATATTTGTTGTTTATCTTGCAATTATTTAAGACAATGAGAACACCATCTTGCCAGGCTCCTTATTTTTACAGGGATTCAGTCACCAGGTTTTTGCTATTTTATCTGAGATCAACATGATGAGGGATTGAAACCCTGATTCCAGCGATGTGTCACTCACTGGTCTGTCATTTTAAAATAATCACTGTATTCTCTGCTGCAGATCTAGCAGTGCTCAAAATGTTGAGCTCTGTATAACCCCACCCACACCTAGCAGTGCTCAAAATGTTGAGCTCTGTATAACCCCGCCCACACCTAGCAGTGCTCAAAATGTTGAGCTCTATATAACCCCGCCCACACCTAGCAGTGCTGATAATGTTGAGCTCTGTATTACCGCACCCACACCACTGATTGGCAGCGTTATGTACACTATGCATTGACAGAAAGCTCCTAGTCAGTGGTGAGAGCGGGGTTATACAGAGCAGTTGACTAGGGGGCATGAGATACCTAGTCCGGCAGTGATAATCTCCTGCTGATAAAACACTGACTTTATTGAACAACACACAGCCGAGTAAGGGACACATCCCCAAAATCAAGTTCTCAGCCCCTACATCATGCTACTCTCAGATTACATAGCAACGACCTGCTGACAGATTCCACTTAATTGCAGCACTTTGCTCTTTAATAATTAAAGTGTAAAGTGGATTATAAATATGTCTTCATTTAGCTCCCAATCTCCACCTAGTGGTGACTGAAGGCAGATAAAAATGTATCTTACCTCTGTGTAAGAACAAATGAAGCTACAATTTCTATATAGATTGTTTATTAAGTTATTAAACGCCGATTCAAATATAAAAATGGTTAATGTTTAGTATTTTAGACAGTAACTGATTCTGTGCACAATAATCCTGGACATTGCACTTATTAAATGCATGAATATTTGTATAATGAGTATAGTAGTTGTCATCAAATATTCCTAAATATATAATAGCACAATATTCAGCTAACACTGGCACAACTATCATACGCCAACTATTTGCATACATTGTAACGCAAAAGTTGTATGATGAGACTTTGCTATATGATTATTCCATCACATTGATCCTTGATTGGAGCCTAAATGCTGGAAAATGCACATATTACAACATATACTGTAGAAAAATAAGGAAATAATTATGCAGCATAATTACATCATGCTCTGAAGATTGCTATGTTTAGATAGTGGGACCTACAGAAGAAACGAGCCTAGCAGCTACCCATATAGAAGAATCTGGAGAATATGGTCTCTTCTCTTTTGCTGCAGTTTTTATGTTATGGCGTACCCCACTGAAATCAGAATTCTGGGGATTGAAAAAAAAATATGGTTGTGATCTCTATGAATTCCTGCTCTTCCTATATCAAGTCTTGTCACTATTTCCAACACAAAATTACTAAATGCAGCCTAGCTGCCTTTCTGTGACAGTTGTATAGGGGGGCATCAATGTAGAGCTAGATTCAGATCTATTGGGTAAATTTATTAATCGGTATTTTCATTTATAAGCATCATTCTACAGGTTATGTACAGTAAATGTTTGATTAAAAAAATCACACAAATCTTGTTTTACTCCAGAGCTGCATTCCTAATTCTACTTGTCATTATAAAGAGTGGACAAGCTTGTTGACAAAGACACCTCGTTTCATAGCGTTTGATGCAAATTGTCTCTTCAGAGAGGAAGAGGACTAGAACTCTAGTGCCTCCTATAGGAAGTAGCAATCCTAAAAGTCAATATCGACCCTCTAACGAAGCTTGTCACATGACTTGGGACAAAAGCCAAAACCAAAATCTCAATTTGCAGACAATGTGTTTCAGGATACTGCCCTTCATCTTTGCAAAGTGTGAGATCTGGTTTGGCAGGGTGAGAGGCGTCTGACGGGGATCCAAGGGATAGCGTTCCTCCTTGTGGAGAGTGACACATCCAGCCTGACATGCCGAGGTGAGGAGCATCGCAGCTTAAAAGTCTCCTCACCTCGGCATGTCGGGCTTGCCATGTCACTCTCCACAAGGAGGAACGTTACCCCTTGGATCATAGTGATTGATGGAAAGATTTCACTTTCTTTAATGTAAATTACTATGGTAACCCTGTGCAGATGAAGTAAATTTCTCCACTAAAATCTGCAGAATTCAGATATGCAGTTATGGACTTTAACTATCTGTAATTTCCATAAAATACATTAAAAAGTCACTTTCACTGAGCTAATGACAAATTGGAGGCATTATACATAATTGTGGTTACGTTCATCATTTTGGCTCAGACTACAAGATTTTCCTCTATGTGTACATAATATTTGTACTGAAATGCACATGGTATTTCATAAATGACTATTTCCGCTCAATGTCATTTATGATTAGCCTGTATCCCACTAACAGACTACTAATAACTGTATACATCAATATCGCAAGAGATTGCTAGTTTTGTAACTGACCTATACTGCAGAAAATATAATGATTTTACAGAAATTAATACAAGGCTTCATCAAGGCTCCATCTCCAAGACTGGCCAAGTGTTAAACTCTTCTTCCCCACTTTTTTTCCATTGATGGGCGAATCTTTTGAAGTTTGAATTTAGCAGCTTTGCCAATTTTGCCAATAAAATTCCATTTTCCTGTGAAAAGATTCACCTGAAAATTACAAGTCATCTAATTGTCCTGAAAATGCAATTAAAAGACGTGTATAATATTCTGAGGTCTCCTAGCACTGTATCCAACTCCTTTCAAGCTCTTCAGCAGAAACACAGCCTTAGTAATTTCATAGTGACCTGAACATATCTGGCCATGGGTAAATGAATGATGGTAACGATATTTCTCTGCTGTGATGTCACATACTATCTGTGTAATATTTCCACTCTTTTATCGCTTTCTCTCCCTAACTCTATGGCTAAGTTTTGAGCTCTGACGTTCTCTTACTATCCAGGTTCCTCACAAAATGGCTGCTGAATTCCCTGTACATGCTATGATAGTCCCTCATGATTAGCTGTGTTATACCATGTGATTTAAACTAGGGCATCTGTCACTGTAGGGTGAACTTACATAGTGCTTGATATCCTAAGGATTTGAGCCTAGGAAAATGCCACTTCCTCTGAG